>CM051517.1:0-90000 GCA_028015205.1 Mytilisepta virgata | reverse complement strand
ACAAGCTATGGAATAAAGCATTAAAAGCGTTTTAATAAGTGTTTTGTTACAACTTTACATGCATATATCTCAGTGTTGTCTTAACCGATTTTCTAAAGTAGACCAGTTCTGGAAAGCTAAAACTATACTCTATTACGTGGCAAAGACCAGTAGTAATCAGATAGTTAGCAACGATTTTATATCTGTATGAAAACGGCGAAAAAGCCATTTACCAAAACAAAAGTTTGAAAAATTGACAAAGTCCAACATTTTTAGGTGTTTTTCAACAATGTGTTATTTTTGCATTTTGGATGTTTTTGAGTGTTTTTGAAGGGTTAGGGTTAGGGTTAGGGTTAGGGTATTAGGCAATTGTTGCTGATAAACCGTCGGATGGTCAATTAGTAAGGAGTAAATCGGCTTGGCGTATGAATACAAACCAAAGGGTTAAGGGTTAGGGTTAGGGTTAGGGTTAGGGGTTAGGGTTAGGGTTAGGGTTAGGGTTAGGGTTAGGGTTAGGGTTAGGGTTAGGGTTAGGGTTAGGGTTAGGTTAGGGTTAGGGTTAGGGTTAGGGTTAGGGTTAGGGTATTAGGCAATTGTGGCTGATAAACCGTCGGATGGTCAATTAGTAAGGAGTAAATCGGCTTGGCGTATGAATACAAACCAAAGGGTTAGGGTTAGGGTTAGGGTTAGGGTTAGGGTTAGGGTTAGGGGTTAGGGTTAGGGTTAGGGTTAGGGTTAGGGTTAGGGTTAGGGTTAGGGTTAGGGTTAGGGTTAGGGTTAGGGTTAGGGTTAGGGTTAGGGTTAGGGTTAGGGTTAGGGTTAGGGTTAGGGTTAGGGTTAGGGTTAGGGTTAGGGTTAGGGTTAGGGTTAGGGTTAGGGTTAGGGTTAGGGTTAGGGTTAGGGTTAGGGTTAGGGTTAGGGTTAGGGTTAGGGTTAGGGTTAGGGTTAGGGTTAGGGTTAGGGTTAGGGTTAGGGTTAGGGTTAGGGTTAGGGTTAGGGTTAGGGTTAGGGTAGGGTTAGGGTTAGGGTTAGGGTTAGGTTAGGGTATTAGGCAATTGTGGCTGATAAACCGTCGGATGATCAATTAGTTAGGAGTAAATCGGCTTGGCGTATGAATACAAACCAAAGGGTTAAGGGTTAGGGTTAGGGTTAGGGTTAGTGTTACAGTGCATTCTTTGTTAATTGGGTTAGGGTTAGGGTTAGTGTTAGGAACTACTTTCACCCATTCGAAGTGCGCGTGCGCAACTTCAACCCATTAGTATGTATGTTTGGACTTGCTTATATGTAACATGTTTTCTATAATAACACACTAGTGGTATAGCTAATTTGCATAAATAAATTACAAAAGGGAGGTAATTATAATGTAAGTCTATGGGAAACTTCATTTGCAAAAATAAATATTTCTACTGGAGATGCATACCTGAAAGTTTGTTCTAAGGGGTAATCGACCCTTCTGCATCGATTGGCATGATCAGAAAGGTCGTAGGATAAACCGTTTAAAAGTTACAAGCTATGGAATAAAGCATTAAAAGCGTTTTAATAAGTGTTTTGTTACAACTTTACATGCATATATCTCAGTGTTGTCTTAACCGATTTTCTAAAGTAGACCAGTTCTGGAAAGCTAAAACTATACTCTATTACGTGGCAAAGACCAGTAGTAATCAGATAGGGTTAGGGTTAGGGTTAGGGTTAGGGTTAGGGTTAGGGTTAGGGTTAGGGTTAGGGTTAGGGTTAGGGTTAGGGTTAGGGTTAGGGTTAGGTTAGGGTTAGGGTTAGGGTTAGGGGTTAGGGTTAGGTTAGGGTTAGGGTTAGGGTTAGGGTTAGGGTTAGGGTTAGGGTTAGGGTTAGGGTTAGGGTTAGGGTTAGGGTTAGGGTTAGGGTTAGGGTTAGGGTTAGGGTTAGGGTTAGGGTTAGGGTTAGGGTTAGGGTTAGGGTTAGGGTTAGGGTTAGGGTTAGGGTTAGGGTTAGGGTTAGGGTTAGGGTTAGGGTTAGGGTTAGGGTTAGGGTTAGGGTTAGGGTTAGGGTTAGGGTTAGGGTTAGGGTTAGGGTTAGGGTTAGGGGTTAGGGTTAGGGTTAGGGTTAGGGTTAGGGTTAGGGTTAGGGTTAGGGTTAGGGTTAGGGTTAGGGTTAGGGTTAGGGTTAGGGTTAGGGTTAGGGTTAGGGTTAGGGTTAGGGTTAGGGTTAGGGTTAGGGTTAGGGTTAGGGTTAGGGTTAGGGTTAGGGTTAGGGTTAGGGTTAGGGTTAGGGTTAGGGTTAGGGTTAGGGTTAGGGTTAGGGTTAGGGTTAGGGTTAGGGTTAGGGTTAGGGTTAGGGTTAGGGTTAGGGTTAGGGTTAGGGTTAGGGTTAGGGTTAGGGTTAGGGTTAGGGTTAGGGTTAGGGTTAGGGTTAGGGTTAGGGTTAGGGTTAGGGTTAGGGTTAGGGTTAGGGTTAGGGTTAGGGTTAGGGTTAGGGTTAGGGTTAGGGTTAGGGTTAGGGTTAGGGTTAGGGTATTAGGCAATTGTGGCTGATAAACCGTCGGATGATCAATTAGTTAGGAGTAAATCGGCTTGGCGTATGAATACAAACCAAAGGGTTAAGGGTTAGGGTTAGGGTTAGGGTTAGTGTTACAGTGCATTCTTTGTTAATTGGGTTAGGGTTAGGGTTAGTGTTAGGAACTACTTTCACCCATTCGAAGTGCGCGTGCGCAACTTCAACCCATTAGTATGTATGTTTGGACTTGCTTATATGTAACATGTTTTCTATAATAACACACTAGTGGTATAGCTAATTTGCATAAATAAATTACAAAAGGGAGGTAATTATAATGTAAGTCTATGGGAAACTTCATTTGCAAAAATAAATATTTCTACTGGAGATGCATACCTGAAAGTTTGTTCTAAGGGGTAATCGACCCTTCTGCATCGATTGGCATGATCAGAAAGGTCGTAGGATAAACCGTTTAAAAGTTACAAGCTATGGAATAAAGCATTAAAAGCGTTTTAATAAGTGTTTTGTTACAACTTTACATGCATATATCTCAGTGTTGTCTTAACCGATTTTCTAAAGTAGACCAGTTCTGGAAAGCTAAAACTATACTCTATTACGTGGCAAAGACCAGTAGTAATCAGATAGGGTTAGGGTTAGGGTTAGGGTTAGGGTTAGGGTTAGGGTTAGGGTTAGGGTTAGGGTTAGGGTTAGGGTTAGGGTTAGGGTTAGGGTTAGGTTAGGGTTAGGGTTAGGGTTAGGGGTTAGGGTTAGGTTAGGGTTAGGGTTAGGGTTAGGGTTAGGGTTAGGGTTAGGGTTAGGGTTAGGGTTAGGGTTAGGGTTAGGGTTAGGGTTAGGGTTAGGGTTAGGGTTAGGGTTAGGGTTAGGGTTAGGGTTAGGGTTAGGGTTAGGGTTAGGGTTAGGGTTAGGGTTAGGGTTAGGGTTAGGGTTAGGGTTAGGGTTAGGGTTAGGGTTAGGGTTAGGGTTAGGGTTAGGGTTAGGGTTAGGGTTAGGGTTAGGGTTAGGGTTAGGGTTAGGGTTAGGGTTAGGGTTAGGGTTAGGGTTAGGGTTAGGGTTAGGGTTAGGGTTAGGGTTAGGGTTAGGGTTAGGGTTAGGGTTAGGGTTAGGGTTAGGGTTAGGGTTAGGGTTAGGGTTAGGGTTAGGGTTAGGGTTAGGGTTAGGGTTAGGGTTAGGGTTAGGGTTAGGGTTAGGGTTAGGGTTAGGGTTAGGGTTAGGGTTAGGGTTAGGGTTAGGGTTAGGGTTAGGGTTAGGGTTAGGGTTAGGGTTAGGGTTAGGGTTAGGGTTAGGGTTAGGGTTAGGGTTAGGGTTAGGGTTAGGGTTAGGGTTAGGGTTAGGGTTAGGGTTAGGGTTAGGGTTAGGGTTAGGGTTAGGGTTAGGGTTAGGGTTAGGGTTAGGGTTAGGGTTAGGGTTAGGGTTAGGGTTAGGGTATTAGGCAATTGTGGCTGATAAACCGTCGGATGATCAATTAGTTAGGAGTAAATCGGCTTGGCGTATGAATACAAACCAAAGGGTTAAGGGTTAGGGTTAGGGTTAGGGTTAGTGTTACAGTGCATTCTTTGTTAATTGGGTTAGGGTTAGGGTTAGTGTTAGGAACTACTTTCACCCATTCGAAGTGCGCGTGCGCAACTTCAACCCATTAGTATGTATGTTTGGACTTGCTTATATGTAACATGTTTTCTATAATAACACACTAGTGGTATAGCTAATTTGCATAAATAAATTACAAAAGGGAGGTAATTATAATGTAAGTCTATGGGAAACTTCATTTGCAAAAATAAATATTTCTACTGGAGATGCATACCTGAAAGTTTGTTCTAAGGGGTAATCGACCCTTCTGCATCGATTGGCATGATCAGAAAGGTCGTAGGATAAACCGTTTAAAAGTTACAAGCTATGGAATAAAGCATTAAAAGCGTTTTAATAAGTGTTTTGTTACAACTTTACATGCATATATCTCAGTGTTGTCTTAACCGATTTTCTAAAGTAGACCAGTTCTGGAAAGCTAAAACTATACTCTATTACGTGGCAAAGACCAGTAGTAATCAGATAGGGTTAGGGTTAGGGTTAGGGTTAGGGTTAGGGTTAGGGTTAGGGTTAGGGTTAGGGTTAGGGTTAGGGTTAGGGTTAGGGTTAGGGTTAGGTTAGGGTTAGGGTTAGGGTTAGGGGTTAGGGTTAGGTTAGGGTTAGGGTTAGGGTTAGGGTTAGGGTTAGGGTTAGGGTTAGGGTTAGGGTTAGGGTTAGGGTTAGGGTTAGGGTTAGGGTTAGGGTTAGGGTTAGGGTTAGGGTTAGGGTTAGGGTTAGGGTTAGGGTTAGGGTTAGGGTTAGGGTTAGGGTTAGGGTTAGGGTTAGGGTTAGGGTTAGGGTTAGGGTTAGGGTTAGGGTTAGGGTTAGGGTTAGGGTTAGGGTTAGGGTTAGGGTTAGGGTTAGGGTTAGGGTTAGGGGTTAGGGTTAGGGTTAGGGTTAGGGTTAGGGTTAGGGTTAGGGTTAGGGTTAGGGTTAGGGTTAGGGTTAGGGTTAGGGTTAGGGTTAGGGTTAGGGTTAGGGTTAGGGTTAGGGTTAGGGTTAGGGTTAGGGTTAGGGTTAGGGTTAGGGTTAGGGTTAGGGTTAGGGTTAGGGTTAGGGTTAGGGTTAGGGTTAGGGTTAGGGTTAGGGTTAGGGTTAGGGTTAGGGTTAGGGTTAGGGTTAGGGTTAGGGTTAGGGTTAGGGTTAGGGTTAGGGTTAGGGTTAGGGTTAGGGTTAGGGTTAGGGTTAGGGTTAGGGTTAGGGTTAGGGTTAGGGTTAGGGTTAGGGTTAGGGTTAGGGTTAGGGTTAGGGTTAGGGTTAGGGTTAGGGTTAGGGTTAGGGTTAGGGTATTAGGCAATTGTGGCTGATAAACCGTCGGATGATCAATTAGTTAGGAGTAAATCGGCTTGGCGTATGAATACAAACCAAAGGGTTAAGGGTTAGGGTTAGGGTTAGGGTTAGTGTTACAGTGCATTCTTTGTTAATTGGGTTAGGGTTAGGGTTAGTGTTAGGAACTACTTTCACCCATTCGAAGTGCGCGTGCGCAACTTCAACCCATTAGTATGTATGTTTGGACTTGCTTATATGTAACATGTTTTCTATAATAACACACTAGTGGTATAGCTAATTTGCATAAATAAATTACAAAAGGGAGGTAATTATAATGTAAGTCTATGGGAAACTTCATTTGCAAAAATAAATATTTCTACTGGAGATGCATACCTGAAAGTTTGTTCTAAGGGGTAATCGACCCTTCTGCATCGATTGGCATGATCAGAAAGGTCGTAGGATAAACCGTTTAAAAGTTACAAGCTATGGAATAAAGCATTAAAAGCGTTTTAATAAGTGTTTTGTTACAACTTTACATGCATATATCTCAGTGTTGTCTTAACCGATTTTCTAAAGTAGACCAGTTCTGGAAAGCTAAAACTATACTCTATTACGTGGCAAAGACCAGTAGTAATCAGATAGGGTTAGGGTTAGGGTTAGGGTTAGGGTTAGGGTTAGGGTTAGGGTTAGGGTTAGGGTTAGGGTTAGGGTTAGGGTTAGGGTTAGGGTTAGGTTAGGGTTAGGGTTAGGGTTAGGGGTTAGGGTTAGGTTAGGGTTAGGGTTAGGGTTAGGGTTAGGGTTAGGGTTAGGGTTAGGGTTAGGGTTAGGGTTAGGGTTAGGGTTAGGGTTAGGGTTAGGGTTAGGGTTAGGGTTAGGGTTAGGGTTAGGGTTAGGGTTAGGGTTAGGGTTAGGGTTAGGGTTAGGGTTAGGGTTAGGGTTAGGGTTAGGGTTAGGGTTAGGGTTAGGGTTAGGGTTAGGGTTAGGGTTAGGGTTAGGGTTAGGGTTAGGGTTAGGGTTAGGGTTAGGGTTAGGGTTAGGGTTAGGGTTAGGGTTAGGGTTAGGGTTAGGGTTAGGGTTAGGGTTAGGGTTAGGGTTAGGGTTAGGGTTAGGGTTAGGGTTAGGGTTAGGGTTAGGGTTAGGGTTAGGGTTAGGGTTAGGGTTAGGGTTAGGGTTAGGGTTAGGGTTAGGGTTAGGGTTAGGGTTAGGGTTAGGGTTAGGGTTAGGGTTAGGGTTAGGGTTAGGGTTAGGGTTAGGGTTAGGGTTAGGGTTAGGGTTAGGGTTAGGGTTAGGGTTAGGGTTAGGGTTAGGGTTAGGGTTAGGGTTAGGGTTAGGGTTAGGGTTAGGGTTAGGGTTAGGGTTAGGGTTAGGGTTAGGGTTAGGGTTAGGGTTAGGGTTAGGGTATTAGGCAATTGTGGCTGATAAACCGTCGGATGATCAATTAGTTAGGAGTAAATCGGCTTGGCGTATGAATACAAACCAAAGGGTTAAGGGTTAGGGTTAGGGTTAGGGTTAGTGTTACAGTGCATTCTTTGTTAATTGGGTTAGGGTTAGGGTTAGTGTTAGGAACTACTTTCACCCATTCGAAGTGCGCGTGCGCAACTTCAACCCATTAGTATGTATGTTTGGACTTGCTTATATGTAACATGTTTTCTATAATAACACACTAGTGGTATAGCTAATTTGCATAAATAAATTACAAAAGGGAGGTAATTATAATGTAAGTCTATGGGAAACTTCATTTGCAAAAATAAATATTTCTACTGGAGATGCATACCTGAAAGTTTGTTCTAAGGGGTAATCGACCCTTCTGCATCGATTGGCATGATCAGAAAGGTCGTAGGATAAACCGTTTAAAAGTTACAAGCTATGGAATAAAGCATTAAAAGCGTTTTAATAAGTGTTTTGTTACAACTTTACATGCATATATCTCAGTGTTGTCTTAACCGATTTTCTAAAGTAGACCAGTTCTGGAAAGCTAAAACTATACTCTATTACGTGGCAAAGACCAGTAGTAATCAGATAGGGTTAGGGTTAGGGTTAGGGTTAGGGTTAGGGTTAGGGTTAGGGTTAGGGTTAGGGTTAGGGTTAGGGTTAGGGTTAGGGTTAGGGTTAGGTTAGGGTTAGGGTTAGGGTTAGGGGTTAGGGTTAGGTTAGGGTTAGGGTTAGGGTTAGGGTTAGGGTTAGGGTTAGGGTTAGGGTTAGGGTTAGGGTTAGGGTTAGGGTTAGGGTTAGGGTTAGGGTTAGGGTTAGGGTTAGGGTTAGGGTTAGGGTTAGGGTTAGGGTTAGGGTTAGGGTTAGGGTTAGGGTTAGGGTTAGGGTTAGGGTTAGGGTTAGGGTTAGGGTTAGGGTTAGGGTTAGGGTTAGGGTTAGGGTTAGGGTTAGGGTTAGGGTTAGGGTTAGGGTTAGGGTTAGGGTTAGGGTTAGGGTTAGGGTTAGGGTTAGGGTTAGGGTTAGGGTTAGGGTTAGGGTTAGGGTTAGGGTTAGGGTTAGGGTTAGGGTTAGGGTTAGGGTTAGGGTTAGGGTTAGGGTTAGGGTTAGGGTTAGGGTTAGGGTTAGGGTTAGGGTTAGGGTTAGGGTTAGGGTTAGGGTTAGGGTTAGGGTTAGGGTTAGGGTTAGGGTTAGGGTTAGGGTTAGGGTTAGGGTTAGGGTTAGGGTTAGGGTTAGGGTTAGGGTTAGGGTTAGGGTTAGGGTTAGGGTTAGGGTTAGGGTTAGGGTTAGGGTTAGGGTTAGGGTTAGGGTTAGGGTTAGGGTTAGGGTTAGGGTTAGGGTTAGGGTTAGGGTTAGGGTTAGGGTTAGGGTTAGGGTTAGGGTATTAGGCAATTGTGGCTGATAAACCGTCGGATGATCAATTAGTTAGGAGTAAATCGGCTTGGCGTATGAATACAAACCAAAGGGTTAAGGGTTAGGGTTAGGGTTAGGGTTAGTGTTACAGTGCATTCTTTGTTAATTGGGTTAGGGTTAGGGTTAGTGTTAGGAACTACTTTCACCCATTCGAAGTGCGCGTGCGCAACTTCAACCCATTAGTATGTATGTTTGGACTTGCTTATATGTAACATGTTTTCTATAATAACACACTAGTGGTATAGCTAATTTGCATAAATAAATTACAAAAGGGAGGTAATTATAATGTAAGTCTATGGGAAACTTCATTTGCAAAAATAAATATTTCTACTGGAGATGCATACCTGAAAGTTTGTTCTAAGGGGTAATCGACCCTTCTGCATCGATTGGCATGATCAGAAAGGTCGTAGGATAAACCGTTTAAAAGTTACAAGCTATGGAATAAAGCATTAAAAGCGTTTTAATAAGTGTTTTGTTACAACTTTACATGCATATATCTCAGTGTTGTCTTAACCGATTTTCTAAAGTAGACCAGTTCTGGAAAGCTAAAACTATACTCTATTACGTGGCAAAGACCAGTAGTAATCAGATAGGGTTAGGGTTAGGGTTAGGGTTAGGGTTAGGGTTAGGGTTAGGGTTAGGGTTAGGGTTAGGGTTAGGGTTAGGGTTAGGGTTAGGGTTAGGTTAGGGTTAGGGTTAGGGTTAGGGGTTAGGGTTAGGTTAGGGTTAGGGTTAGGGTTAGGGTTAGGGTTAGGGTTAGGGTTAGGGTTAGGGTTAGGGTTAGGGTTAGGGTTAGGGTTAGGGTTAGGGTTAGGGTTAGGGTTAGGGTTAGGGTTAGGGTTAGGGTTAGGGTTAGGGTTAGGGTTAGGGTTAGGGTTAGGGTTAGGGTTAGGGTTAGGGTTAGGGTTAGGGTTAGGGTTAGGGTTAGGGTTAGGGTTAGGGTTAGGGTTAGGGTTAGGGTTAGGGTTAGGGTTAGGGTTAGGGTTAGGGTTAGGGTTAGGGTTAGGGTTAGGGTTAGGGTTAGGGTTAGGGTTAGGGTTAGGGTTAGGGTTAGGGTTAGGGTTAGGGTTAGGGTTAGGGTTAGGGTTAGGGTTAGGGTTAGGGTTAGGGTTAGGGTTAGGGTTAGGGTTAGGGTTAGGGTTAGGGTTAGGGTTAGGGTTAGGTTAGGGTTAGGGTTAGGGTTAGGGTTAGGGTTAGGGTTAGGGTTAGGGTTAGGGTTAGGGTTAGGGTTAGGGTTAGGGTTAGGGTTAGGGTTAGGGTTAGGGTTAGGGTTAGGGTTAGGGTTAGGGTTAGGGTTAGGGTTAGGGTTAGGGTTAGGGTTAGGGTTAGGGTTAGGGTTAGGGTTAGGGTTAGGGTTAGGGTTAGGGTTAGGGTTAGGGTTAGGGTTAGGGTATTAGGCAATTGTGGCTGATAAACCGTCGGATGATCAATTAGTTAGGAGTAAATCGGCTTGGCGTATGAATACAAACCAAAGGGTTAAGGGTTAGGGTTAGGGTTAGGGTTAGTGTTACAGTGCATTCTTTGTTAATTGGGTTAGGGTTAGGGTTAGTGTTAGGAACTACTTTCACCCATTCGAAGTGCGCGTGCGCAACTTCAACCCATTAGTATGTATGTTTGGACTTGCTTATATGTAACATGTTTTCTATAATAACACACTAGTGGTATAGCTAATTTGCATAAATAAATTACAAAAGGGAGGTAATTATAATGTAAGTCTATGGGAAACTTCATTTGCAAAAATAAATATTTCTACTGGAGATGCATACCTGAAAGTTTGTTCTAAGGGGTAATCGACCCTTCTGCATCGATTGGCATGAGCATGATCAGAAAGGTCGTAGGATAAACCGTTTAAAAGTTACAAGCTATGGAATAAAGCATTAAAAGCGTTTTAATAAGTGTTTTGTTACAACTTTACATGCATATATCTCAGTGTTGTCTTAACCGATTTTCTAAAGTAGACCAGTTCTGGAAAGCTAAAACTATACTCTATTACGTGGCAAAGACCAGTAGTAATCAGATAGGGTTAGGGTTAGGGTTAGGGTTAGGGTTAGGGTTAGGGTTAGGGTTAGGGTTAGGGTTAGGGTTAGGGTTAGGGTTAGGGTTAGGGTTAGGTTAGGGTTAGGGTTAGGGTTAGGGGTTAGGGTTAGGTTAGGGTTAGGGTTAGGGTTAGGGTTAGGGTTAGGGTTAGGGTTAGGGTTAGGGTTAGGGTTAGGGTTAGGGTTAGGGTTAGGGTTAGGGTTAGGGTTAGGGTTAGGGTTAGGGTTAGGGTTAGGGTTAGGGTTAGGGTTAGGGTTAGGGTTAGGGTTAGGGTTAGGGTTAGGGTTAGGGTTAGGGTTAGGGTTAGGGTTAGGGTTAGGGTTAGGGTTAGGGTTAGGGTTAGGGTTAGGGTTAGGGTTAGGGTTAGGGTTAGGGTTAGGGTTAGGGTTAGGGTTAGGGTTAGGGTTAGGGTTAGGGTTAGGGTTAGGGTTAGGGTTAGGGTTAGGGTTAGGGTTAGGGTTAGGGTTAGGGTTAGGGTTAGGGTTAGGGTTAGGGTTAGGGTTAGGGTTAGGGTTAGGGTTAGGGTTAGGGTTAGGGTTAGGGTTAGGGTTAGGGTTAGGGTTAGGGTTAGGGTTAGGGTTAGGGTTAGGGTTAGGGTTAGGGTTAGGGTTAGGGTTAGGGTTAGGGTTAGGGTTAGGGTTAGGGTTAGGGTTAGGGTTAGGGTTAGGGTTAGGGTTAGGGTTAGGGTTAGGGTTAGGGTTAGGGTTAGGGTTAGGGTTAGGGTTAGGGTTAGGGTTAGGGTTAGGGTTAGGGTTAGGGTATTAGGCAATTGTGGCTGATAAACCGTCGGATGATCAATTAGTTAGGAGTAAATCGGCTTGGCGTATGAATACAAACCAAAGGGTTAAGGGTTAGGGTTAGGGTTAGGGTTAGTGTTACAGTGCATTCTTTGTTAATTGGGTTAGGGTTAGGGTTAGTGTTAGGAACTACTTTCACCCATTCGAAGTGCGCGTGCGCAACTTCAACCCATTAGTATGTATGTTTGGACTTGCTTATATGTAACATGTTTTCTATAATAACACACTAGTGGTATAGCTAATTTGCATAAATAAATTACAAAAGGGAGGTAATTATAATGTAAGTCTATGGGAAACTTCATTTGCAAAAATAAATATTTCTACTGGAGATGCATACCTGAAAGTTTGTTCTAAGGGGTAATCGACCCTTCTGCATCGATTGGCATGATCAGAAAGGTCGTAGGATAAACCGTTTAAAAGTTACAAGCTATGGAATAAAGCATTAAAAGCGTTTTAATAAGTGTTTTGGGTTAGGGTTAGGGTTAGGGTTAGGGTTAGGGTTAGGGTTAGGGTTAGGGTTAGGGTTAGGGTTAGGGTTAGGGTTAGGGTTAGGGTTAGGGTTAGGGTTAGGGTTAGGGTTAGGGTTAGGGTTAGGGTTAGGGTTAGGGTTAGGGTTAGGGTTAGGGTTAGGGTTAGGGTTAGGGTTAGGGTTAGGGTTAGGGTTAGGGTTAGGGTTAGGGTTAGGGTTAGGGTTAGGGTTAGGGTTAGGGTTAGGGTTAGGGTTAGGGTTAGGGTTAGGGTTAGGGTTAGGGTTAGGGTTAGGGTTAGGGTTAGGGTTAGGGTTAGGGTTAGGGTTAGGGTTAGGGTTAGGGTTAGGGTTAGGGTTAGGGTTAGGGTTAGGGTTAGGGTTAGGGTTAGGGTTAGGGTTAGGGTTAGGGTTAGGGTTAGGGTTAGGGTTAGGGTTAGGGTTAGGGTTAGGGTTAGGGTTAGGGTTAGGGTTAGGGTTAGGGTTAGGGTTAGGGTTAGGGTTAGGGTTAGGGTTAGGGTTAGGGTATTAGGCAATTGTGGCTGATAAACCGTCGGATGATCAATTAGTTAGGAGTAAATCGGCTTGGCGTATGAATACAAACCAAAGGGTTAAGGGTTAGGGTTAGGGTTAGGGTTAGTGTTACAGTGCATTCTTTGTTAATTGGGTTAGGGTTAGGGTTAGTGTTAGGAACTACTTTCACCCATTCGAAGTGCGCGTGCGCAACTTCAACCCATTAGTATGTATGTTTGGACTTGCTTATATGTAACATGTTTTCTATAATAACACACTAGTGGTATAGCTAATTTGCATAAATAAATTACAAAAGGGAGGTAATTATAATGTAAGTCTATGGGAAACTTCATTTGCAAAAATAAATATTTCTACTGGAGATGCATACCTGAAAGTTTGTTCTAAGGGGTAATCGACCCTTCTGCATCGATTGGCATGATCAGAAAGGTCGTAGGATAAACCGTTTAAAAGTTACAAGCTATGGAATAAAGCATTAAAAGCGTTTTAATAAGTGTTTTGTTACAACTTTACATGCATATATCTCAGTGTTGTCTTAACCGATTTTCTAAAGTAGACCAGTTCTGGAAAGCTAAAACTATACTCTATTACGTGGCAAAGACCAGTAGTAATCAGATAGTTAGCAACGATTTTATATCTGTATGAAAACGGCGAAAAAGCCATTTACCAAAACAAAAGTTTGAAAAATTGACAAAGTCCAACATTTTTAGGTGTTTTTCAACAATGTGTTATTTTTGCATTTTGGATGTTTTTGAGTGTTTTTGAAGTTAGGGTTAGGGTTAGGGTTAGGGTATTAGGCAATTGTTGCTGTTAACCGTCGGATGGTCAATTAGTAAGGAGTAAATCGGCTTGGCGTATGAATACAAACCAAAGGGTTAAGGGTTAGGGTTAGGGTAAGGGTTAGGGTTAGGGTTAGGGTTAGGGTTAGGGTTAGGGTTAGGGTTAGGGTATTAGGCAATTGTTGCTGATAAACCGTCGGATGGTTAGGGTTAGGGTTAGGGTTAGGGTTAGGGTTAGGGTTAGGGGTTAGGGTTAGGGTTAGGGTTAGGGTTAGGGTTAGGGTTAGGGTTAGGGTTAGGGTTAGGGTTAGGGTTAGGGTTAGGGTTAGGGTTAGGGTTAGGGTTAGGGTTAGGGTTAGGGTTAGGGTTAGGGTTAGGGTTAGGGTTAGGGTTAGGGTTAGGGTTAGGGTTAGGGTTAGGGTTAGGGTTAGGGTTAGGGTTAGGGTTAGGGTTAGGGTTAGGGTTAGGGTTAGGGTTAGGGTTAGGGTTAGGGTTAGGGTTAGGGTTAGGGTTAGGGTTAGGGTTAGGGTTAGGGTTAGGGTTAGGGTTAGGGTTAGGGTTAGGGTTAGGGTTAGGGTTAGGGTTAGGGTTAGGGTTAGGGTTAGGGTTAGGGTTAGGGTTAGGGTTAGGGTTAGGGTTAGGGTTAGGGTTAGGGTTAGGGTTAGGGTTAGGGTTAGGGTTAGGGTTAGGGTTAGGGTTAGGGTTAGGGTTAGGGTTAGGGTTAGGGTTAGGGTTAGGGTTAGGGTTAGGGTTAGGGTTAGGGTTAGGGTTAGGGTTAGGGTTAGGGTTAGGGTTAGGGTTAGGGTTAGGGTTAGGGTTAGGGTTAGGGTTAGGGTTAGGGTTAGGGTTAGGGTTAGGGTTAGGGTTAGGGTTAGGGTTAGGGTTAGGGTTAGGGTTAGGGTTAGGGTTAGGGTTAGGGTTAGGGTTAGGGTTAGGGTTAGGGTTAGGGTTAGGGTTAGGGTTAGGGTTAGGGTTAGGGTTAGGGTTAGGGTTAGGGTTAGGGTTAGGGTTAGGGTTAGGGTTAGGGTTAGGGTTAGGGTTAGGGTTAGGGTTAGGGTTAGGGTTAGGGTTAGGGTTAGGGTTAGGGGTTAGGGGTTAGGGTTAGGGTTAGGGTTAGGGTTAGGGTTAGGGTATTAGGCAATTGTGGCTGATAAACCGTCGGATGATCAATTAGTTAGGAGTAAATCGGCTTGGCGTATGAATACAAACCAAAGGGTTAAGGGTTAGGGTTAGGGTTAGGGTTAGTGTTACAGTGCATTCTTTGTTAATTGGGTTAGGGTTAGGGTTAGTGTTAGGAACTACTTTCACCCATTCGAAGTGCGCGTGCGCAACTTCAACCCATTAGTATGTATGTTTGGACTTGCTTATATGTAACATGTTTTCTATAATAACACACTAGTGGTATAGCTAATTTGCATAAATAAATTACAAAAGGGAGGTAATTATAATGTAAGTCTATGGGAAACTTCATTTGCAAAAATAAATATTTCTACTGGAGATGCATACCTGAAAGTTTGTTCTAAGGGGTAATCGACCCTTCTGCATCGATTGGCATGATCAGAAAGGTCGTAGGATAAACCGTTTAAAAGTTACAAGCTATGGAATAAAGCATTAAAAGCGTTTTAATAAGTGTTTTGTTACAACTTTACATGCATATATCTCAGTGTTGTCTTAACCGATTTTCTAAAGTAGACCAGTTCTGGAAAGCTAAAACTATACTCTATTACGTGGCAAAGACCAGTAGTAATCAGATAGTTAGCAACGATTTTATATCTGTATGAAAACGGCGAAAAAGCCATTTACCAAAACAAAAGTTTGAAAAATTGACAAAGTCCAACATTTTTAGGTGTTTTTCAACAATGTGTTATTTTTGCATTTTGGATGTTTTTGAGTGTTTTTGAAGTTAGGGTTAGGGTTAGGGTTAGGGTATTAGGCAATTGTTGCTGTTAACCGTCGGATGGTCAATTAGTAAGGAGTAAATCGGCTTGGCGTATGAATACAAACCAAAGGGTTAAGGGTTAGGGTTAGGGTTAGGGTTAGGGTATTAGGCAATTGTGGCTGATAAACCGTCGGATGATCAATTAGTTAGGAGTAAATCGGCTTGGCGTATGAATACAAACCAAAGGGTTAAGGGTTAGGGTTAGGGTTAGGGTTAGTGTTACAGTGCATTCTTTGTTAATTGGGTTAGGGTTAGGGTTAGTGTTAGGAACTACTTTCACCCATTCGAAGTGCGCGTGCGCAACTTCAACCCATTAGTATGTATGTTTGGACTTGCTTATATGTAACATGTTTTCTATAATAACACACTAGTGGTATAGCTAATTTGCATAAATAAATTACAAAAGGGAGGTAATTATAATGTAAGTCTATGGGAAACTTCATTTGCAAAAATAAATATTTCTACTGGAGATGCATACCTGAAAGTTTGTTCTAAGGGGTAATCGACCCTTCTGCATCGATTGGCATGATCAGAAAGGTCGTAGGATAAACCGTTTAAAAGTTACAAGCTATGGAATAAAGCATTAAAAGCGTTTTAATAAGTGTTTTGTTACAACTTTACATGCATATATCTCAGTGTTGTCTTAACCGATTTTCTAAAGTAGACCAGTTCTGGAAAGCTAAAACTATACTCTATTACGTGGCAAAGACCAGTAGTAATCAGATAGTTAGCAACGATTTTATATCTGTATGAAAACGGCGAAAAAGCCATTTACCAAAACAAAAGTTTGAAAAATTGACAAAGTCCAACATTTTTAGGTGTTTTTCAACAATGTGTTATTTTTGCATTTTGGATGTTTTTGAGTGTTTTTGAAGTTAGGGTTAGGGTTAGGGTTAGGGTATTAGGCAATTGTTGCTGTTAACCGTCGGATGGTCAATTAGTAAGGAGTAAATCGGCTTGGCGTATGAATACAAACCAAAGGGTTAAGGGTTAGGGTTAGGGTTAGGTTAGGGTATTAGGCAATTGTGGCTGATAAACCGTCGGATGATCAATTAGTTAGGAGTAAATCGGCTTGGCGTATGAATACAAACCAAAGGGTTAAGGGTTAGGGTTAGGGTTAGGGTTAGTGTTACAGTGCATTCTTTGTTAATTGGGTTAGGGTTAGGGTTAGTGTTAGGAACTACTTTCACCCATTCGAAGTGCGCGTGCGCAACTTCAACCCATTAGTATGTATGTTTGGACTTGCTTATATGTAACATGTTTTCTATAATAACACACTAGTGGTATAGCTAATTTGCATAAATAAATTACAAAAGGGAGGTAATTATAATGTAAGTCTATGGGAAACTTCATTTGCAAAAATAAATATTTCTACTGGAGATGCATACCTGAAAGTTTGTTCTAAGGGGTAATCGACCCTTCTGCATCGATTGGCATGATCAGAAAGGTCGTAGGATAAACCGTTTAAAAGTTACAAGCTATGGAATAAAGCATTAAAAGCGTTTTAATAAGTGTTTTGTTACAACTTTACATGCATATATCTCAGTGTTGTCTTAACCGATTTTCTAAAGTAGACCAGTTCTGGAAAGCTAAAACTATACTCTATTACGTGGCAAAGACCAGTAGTAATCAGATAGTTAGCAACGATTTTATATCTGTATGAAAACGGCGAAAAAGCCATTTACCAAAACAAAAGTTTGAAAAATTGACAAAGTCCAACATTTTTAGGTGTTTTTCAACAATGTGTTATTTTTGCATTTTGGATGTTTTTGAGTGTTTTTGAAGTTAGGGTTAGGGTTAGGGTTAGGGTATTAGGCAATTGTTGCTGTTAACCGTCGGATGGTCAATTAGTAAGGAGTAAATCGGCTTGGCGTATGAATACAAACCAAAGGGTTAAGGGTTAGGGTTAGGGTTAGGGTTAGGGTATTAGGCAATTGTGGCTGATAAACCGTCGGATGATCAATTAGTTAGGAGTAAATCGGCTTGGCGTATGAATACAAACCAAAGGGTTAAGGGTTAGGGTTAGGGTTAGGGTTAGTGTTACAGTGCATTCTTTGTTAATTGGGTTAGGGTTAGGGTTAGTGTTAGGAACTACTTTCACCCATTCGAAGTGCGCGTGCGCAACTTTAGGGTTAGTGTTAGGAACTACTTTCACCCATTCGAAGTGCGCGTGCGCAACTTCAACCCATTAGTATGTATGTTTGGACTTGCTTATATAGTACATGTTTTCTATAATAACACACTAGTGGTATAGCTAATTTGCATAAATAAATTACAAAGGGAGGTAATTATAATGTAAGTCTATGGGAAACTTCATTTGCAGTTAGGGTTAGGGTTAGGGTTAGGGTTAGGGTTAGGGTTAGGGTTAGGGTTAGGGTTAGGGTTAGGGTTAGGGTTAGGGTTAGGGTTAGGGTTAGGGGTTAGGGTTAGGGTTAGGGTTAGGGGTTAGGGTTAGGGTTAGGGTTAGGGTTAGGGTATTAGGCAATTGTTGCTGATAAACCGTCGGATGGTCAATTAGTAAGGAGTAAATCGGCTTGGCGTATGAATACAAACCAAAGGGTTAAGGGTTAGGGTTAGGGTTAGGGTTAGTGTTACAGTGCATTCTTTGTTAATTGGGTTAGGGTTAGGGTTAGTGTTAGGAACTACTTTCACCCATTCGAAGTGCGCGTGCGCAACTTCAACCCATTAGTATGTATGTTTGGACTTGCTTATATAGTACATGTTTTCTATAATAACACACTAGTGGTATAGCTAATTTGCATAAATAAATTACAAAGGGAGGTAATTATAATGTAAGTCTATGGGAAACTTCATTTGCAAAAATAAATATTTCTACTGGAGATGCATACCTGAAAGTTTGTTCTAAGGGGTAATCGACCCTTCTGCATCGATTGGCATGATCAGAAAGGTCGTAGGATAAACCGTTTAAAAGTTACAAGCTATGGAATAAAGCATTAAAAGCGTTTTAATAAGTGTTTTGTTACAACTTTACATGCATATATCTCAGTGTTGTCTTAATCGATTTTCTAAAGTAGACCAGTTCTGGAAAGCTAAAACTATACTCTATTACGTGGCAAAGACCAGTAGTAATCAGATAGTTAGCAACGATTTTATATCTGTATGAAAACGGCGAAAAAGCCATTTACCAAAACAAAAGTTTGAAAAATTGACAAAGTCCAACATTTTTAGGTGTTAGGGTTAGGGTTAGGGTATTAGGCAATTGTTGCTGATAAACCGTCGGATGGTCAATTAATAAGGAGTAAATCGGCTTGGCGTATGAATACAAACCAAAGGGTTAAGGGTTAGGGTTAGGGTTAGGGTTAGTGTTACAGTGCATTCTTTGTTAATTGGGTTAGGGTTAGGGTTAGTGTTAGGAACTACTTTCACCCATTCGAAGTGCGCGTGCGCAACTTCAACCCATTAGTATGTATGTTTGGACTTGCTTATATGTAAGGGTTAGGGTTAGGGTTAGGGTTAGGGTTAGGGTTAGGGTTAGGGTTAGGGTTAGGGTTAGGGTTAGGGTTAGGGTTAGGGTTAGGGTTAGGGTTAGGGTTAGGGTTAGGGTTAGGGTTAGGGTTAGGGTTAGGGTTAGGGTTAGGGTTAGGGTTAGGGTTAGGGTTAGGGTTAGGGTTAGGGTTAGGGTTAGGGTTAGGGTTAGGGTTAGGGTTAGGGTTAGGGTTAGGGTTAGGGTTAGGGTTAGGGTTAGGGTTAGGGTTAGGGTTAGGGTTAGGGTTAGGGTTAGGGTTAGGGTTAGGGTTAGGGTTAGGGTTAGGGTTAGGGTTAGGGTTAGGGTTAGGGTTAGGGTTAGGGTTAGGGTTAGGGTTAGGGTTAGGGTTAGGGTTAGGGTTAGGGTTAGGGTTAGGGTTAGGGTTAGGGTTAGGGTTAGGGTTAGGGTTAGGGTTAGGGTTAGGGTTAGGGTTAGGGTTAGGGTTAGGGTTAGGGTTAGGGTTAGGGTTAGGGTTAGGGTTAGGGTTAGGGTTAGGGTTAGGGTTAGGGTTAGGGTTAGGGTTAGGGTTAGGGTTAGGGTTAGGGTTAGGGTTAGGGTTAGGGTTAGGGTTAGGGTTAGGGTTAGGGTTAGGGTTAGGGTTAGGGTTAGGGTTAGGGTTAGGGTTAGGGTTAGGGTTAGGGTTAGGGTTAGGGTTAGGGTTAGGGTTAGGGTTAGGGTTAGGGTTAGGGTTAGGGTTAGGGTTAGGGTTAGGGTTAGGGTTAGGGTTAGGGTTAGGGTTAGGGTTAGGGTTAGGGTTAGGGTTAGGGTTAGGGTTAGGGTTAGGGTTAGGGTTAGGGTTAGGGTTAGGGTTAGGGTTAGGGTTAGGGTTAGGGTTAGGGTTAGGGTTAGGGTTAGGGTTAGGGTTAGGGTTAGGGTTAGGGTTAGGGTTAGGGTTAGGGTTAGGGTTAGGGTTAGGGTTAGGGTTAGGGTTAGGGTTAGGGTTAGGGTTAGGGTTAGGGTTAGGGTTAGGGTTAGGGTTAGGGTTAGGGTTAGGGTTAGGGTTAGGGTTAGGGTTAGGGTTAGGGTTAGGGTTAGGGTTAGGGTTAGGGTTAGGGTTAGGGTTAGGGTTAGGGTTAGGGTTAGGGTTAGGGTTAGGGTTAGGGTTAGGGTTAGGGTTAGGGTTAGGGTTAGGGTTAGGGTTAGGGTTAGGGTTAGGGTTAGGGTTAGGGTTAGGGTTAGGGTTAGGGTTAGGGTTAGGGTTAGGGTTAGGGTTAGGGTTAGGGTTAGGGTTAGGGTTAGGGTTAGGGTTAGGGTTAGGGTTAGGGTTAGGGTTAGGGTTAGGGTTAGGGTTAGGGTTAGGGTTAGGGTTAGGGTTAGGGTTAGGGTTAGGGTTAGGGTTAGGGTTAGGGTTAGGGTTAGGGTTAGGGTTAGGGTTAGGGTTAGGGTTAGGGTTAGGGTTAGGGTTAGGGTTAGGGTTAGGGTTAGGGTTAGGGTTAGGGTTAGGGTTAGGGTTAGGGTTAGGGTTAGGGTTAGGGTTAGGGTTAGGGTTAGGGTTAGGGTTAGGGTTAGGGTTAGGGTTAGGGTTAGGGTTAGGGTTAGGGTTAGGGTTAGGGTTAGGGTTAGGGTTAGGGTTAGGGTTAGGGTTAGGGTTAGGGTTAGGGTTAGGGTTAGGGTTAGGGTTAGGGTTAGGGTTAGGGTTAGGGTTAGGGTTAGGGTTAGGGTTAGGGTTAGGGTTAGGGTTAGGGTTAGGGTTAGGGTTAGGGTTAGGGTTAGGGTTAGGGTTAGGGTTAGGGTTAGGGTTAGGGTTAGGGTTAGGGTTAGGGTTAGGGTTAGGGTTAGGGTTAGGGTTAGGGTTAGGGTTAGGGTTAGGGTTAGGGTTAGGGTTAGGGTTAGGGTTAGGGTTAGGGTTAGGGTTAGGGTTAGGGTTAGGGTTAGGGTTAGGGTTAGGGTTAGGGTTAGGGTTAGGGTTAGGGTTAGGGTTAGGGTTAGGGTTAGGGTTAGGGTTAGGGTTAGGGTTAGGGTTAGGGTTAGGGTTAGGGTTAGGGTTAGGGTTAGGGTTAGGGTTAGGGTTAGGGTTAGGGTTAGGGTTAGGGTTAGGGTTAGGGTTAGGGTTAGGGTTAGGGTTAGGGTTAGGGTTAGGGTTAGGGTTAGGGTTAGGGTTAGGGTTAGGGTTAGGGGTTAGGGTTAGGTTGGGTTAGGTAGGGTTAGGGTTGGGTTAGGGTTAGGGTTAGGGTTAGGGTTAGGTTAGTGTTTAGGCAATTGTGGCTGATAAACCGTCGGATGATCAATTAGTTAGGAGTAAATCGGCTTGGCGTATGAATACAAACCAAAGGGTTAAGGGTTAGGGTTAGGGTTAGGGTTAGTGTTACAGTGCATTCTTTGTTAATTGGGTTAGGGTTAGGGTTAGTGTTAGGAACTACTTTCACCCATTCGAAGTGCGCAGTGCCGCCAACTTCAACCCAATTTAGTATGTATGTTTGGACTTGCTTATATGTAACATGTTTTCTATAATAACACACTTGTGGTATAGCTAATTTGCATTAAATAAATTCGCAACTTCAACCCATTAGTATGTATGTTTGGACTTGCTTATATGTAACATGTTTTCTATAATAACACACTAGTGGTATAGCTAATTTGCATAAATAAATTACAAAAGGGAGGTAATTATAATGTAAGTCTATGGGAAACTTCATTTGCAAAAATAAATATTTCTACTGGAGATGCATACCTGAAAGTTTGTTCTAAGGGGTAATCGACCCTTCTGCATCGATTGGCATGATCAGAAAGGTCGTAGGATAAACCGTTTAAAAGTTACAAGCTATGGAATAAAGCATTAAAAGCGTTTTAATAAGTGTTTTGTTACAACTTTACATGCATATATCTCAGTGTTGTCTTAACCGATTTTCTAAAGTAGACCAGTTCTGGAAAGCTAAAACTATACTCTATTACGTGGCAAAGACCAGTAGTAATCAGATAGTTAGCAACGATTTTATATCTGTATGAAAACGGCGAAAAAGCCATTTACCAAAACAAAAGTTTGAAAAATTGACAAAGTCCAACATTTTTAGGTGTTTTTCAACAATGTGTTATTTTTGCATTTTGGATGTTTTTGAGTGTTTTTGAAGTTAGGGTTAGGGTTAGGGTTAGGGTATTAGGCAATTGTTGCTGTTAACCGTCGGATGGTCAATTAGGGTTAGGGTTAGGGTTAGGGTTAGGGTTAGGGTTAGGGTTAGGGTTAGGGTTAGGGTTAGGTTAGGGTTAGGGTTAGGGTTAGGGTTAGGGTTAGGGTTAGGGTTAGGGTTAGGGGTTAGGGTTAGGGTTAGGGTTAGGGTTAGGGTTAGGGTTAGGGTTAGGGTTAGGGTTAGGGTTAGGGTTAGGGTTAGGGTTAGGGTTAGGGTTAGGGTTAGGGTTAGGGTTAGGGTTAGGGTTAGGGTTAGGGTTAGGGTTAGGGTTAGGGTTAGGGTTAGGGTTAGGGTTAGGGTTAGGGTTAGGGTTAGGGTTAGGGTTAGGGTTAGGGTTAGGGTTAGGGTTAGGGTTAGGGTTAGGGTTAGGGTTAGGGTTAGGGTTAGGGTTAGGGTTAGGGTTAGGGTTAGGGTTAGGGTTAGGGTTAGGGTTAGGGTTAGGGTTAGGGTTAGGGTTAGGGTTAGGGTTAGGGTTAGGGTTAGGGTTAGGGTTAGGGTTAGGGTTAGGGTTAGGGTTAGGGTTAGGGTTAGGGTTAGGGTTAGGGTTAGGGTTAGGGTTAGGGTTAGGGTTAGGGTTAGGGTTAGGGTTAGGGTTAGGGTTAGGGTTAGGGTTAGGGTTAGGGTTAGGGTTAGGGTTAGGGTTAGGGTTAGGGTTAGGGTTAGGGTTAGGGTTAGGGTTAGGGTTAGGGTTAGGGTTAGGGTTAGGGTTAGGGTTAGGGTTAGGGTTAGGGTTAGGGTTAGGGTTAGGGTTAGGGTTAGGGTTAGGGTTAGGGTTAGGGTTAGGGTTAGGGTTAGGGTTAGGGTTAGGGTTAGGGTTAGGGTTAGGGTTAGGGTTAGGGTTAGGGTTAGGGTTAGGGTTAGGGTTAGGGTTAGGGTTAGGGTTAGGGTTAGGGTTAGGGTTAGGGTTAGGGTTAGGGTTAGGGTTAGGGTTAGGGTTAGGGTTAGGGTTAGGGTTAGGGTTAGGGTTAGGGTTAGGGTTAGGGTTAGGGTTAGGGTTAGGGTTAGGGTTAGGGTTAGGGTTAGGGTTAGGGTTAGGGTTAGGGTTAGGGTTAGGGTTAGGGTTAGGGTTAGGGTTAGGGTTAGGGTTAGGGTTAGGGTTAGGGTTAGGGTTAGGGTTAGGGTTAGGGTTAGGGTTAGGGTTAGGGTTAGGGTTAGGGTTAGGGTTAGGGTTAGGGTTAGGGTTAGGGTTAGGGTTAGGGTTAGGGTTAGGGTTAGGGTTAGGGTTAGGGTTAGGGTTAGGGTTAGGGTTAGGGTTAGGGTTAGGGTTAGGGTTAGGGTTAGGGTTAGGGTTAGGGTTAGGGTTAGGGTTAGGGTTAGGGTTAGGGTTAGGGTTAGGGTTAGGGTTAGGGTTAGGGTTAGGGTTAGGGTTAGGGTTAGGGTTAGGGTTAGGGTTAGGGTTAGGGTTAGGGTTAGGGTTAGGGTTAGGGTTAGGGTTAGGGTTAGGGTTAGGGTTAGGGTTAGGGTTAGGGTTAGGGTTAGGGTTAGGGTTAGGGTTAGGGTTAGGGTTAGGGTTAGGGTTAGGGTTAGGGTTAGGGTTAGGGTTAGGGTTAGGGTTAGGGTTAGGGTTAGGGTATTAGGCAATTGTGGCTGATAAACCGTCGGATGATCAATTAGTTAGGAGTAAATCGGCTTGGCGTATGAATACAAACCAAAGGGTTAAGGGTTAGGGTTAGGGTTAGGGTTAGTGTTACAGTGCATTCTTTGTTAATTGGGTTAGGGTTAGGGTTAGTGTTAGGAACTACTTTCACCCATTCGAAGTGCGCGTGCGCAACTTCAACCCATTAGTATGTATGTTTGGACTTGCTTATATGTAACATGTTTTCTATAATAACACACTAGTGGTATAGCTAATTTGCATAAATAAATTACAAAAGGGAGGTAATTATAATGTAAGTCTATGGGAAACTTCATTTGCAAAAATAAATATTTCTACTGGAGATGCATACCTGAAAGTTTGTTCTAAGGGGTAATCGACCCTTCTGCATCGATTGGCATGATCAGAAAGGTCGTAGGATAAACCGTTTAAAAGTTACAAGCTATGGAATAAAGCATTAAAAGCGTTTTAATAAGTGTTTTGTTACAACTTTACATGCATATATCTCAGTGTTGTCTTAACCGATTTTCTAAAGTAGACCAGTTCTGGAAAGCTAAAACTATACTCTATTACGTGGCAAAGACCAGTAGTAATCAGATAGTTAGCAACGATTTTATATCTGTATGAAAACGGCGAAAAAGCCATTTACCAAAACAAAAGTTTGAAAAATTGACAAAGTCCAACATTTTTAGGTGTTTTTCAACAATGTGTTATTTTTGCATTTTGGATGTTTTTGAGTGTTTTTGAAGGGTTAGGGTTAGGGTTAGGGTTAGGGTTAGGGTATTAGGCAATTGTTGCTGATAAACCGTCGGATGGTCAATTAGTAAGGAGTAAATCGGCTTGGCGTATGAATACAAACCAAAGGGTTAAGGGTTAGGGTTAGGGTTAGGGTTAGGGGTTAGGGTTAGGGTTAGGGTTAGGGTTAGGGTTAGGGTTAGGGTTAGGGTTAGGGTTAGGGTATTAGGCTTAGGGTTAGGGTTAGGGTTAGGGTTAGGGTTAGGGTTAGGGTTAGGGTTAGGGTTAGGGTTAGGGTTAGGGTTAGGGTTAGGGTTAGGGTTAGGGTTAGGGTTAGGGTTAGGGTTAGGGTTAGGGTTAGGGTTAGGGTTAGGGTATTAGGCAATTGTGGCTGATAAACCGTCGGATGATCAATTAGTTAGGAGTAAATCGGCTTGGCGTATGAATACAAACCAAAGGGTTAAGGGTTAGGGTTAGGGTTAGGGTTAGTGTTACAGTGCATTCTTTGTTAATTGGGTTAGGGTTAGGGTTAGTGTTAGGAACTACTTTCACCCATTCGAAGTGCGCGTGCGCAACTTCAACCCATTAGTATGTATGTTTGGACTTGCTTATATGTAACATGTTTTCTATAATAACACACTAGTGGTATAGCTAATTTGCATAAATAAATTACAAAAGGGAGGTAATTATAATGTAAGTCTATGGGAAACTTCATTTGCAAAAATAAATATTTCTACTGGAGATGCATACCTGAAAGTTTGTTCTAAGGGTTAGGGTTAGGGTTAGGGTTAGGGTTAGGGTTAGGGTTAGGGTTAGGGTTAGGGTTAGGGTTAGGGTTAGGGTTAGGGTTAGGGTTAGGGTTAGGGTTAGGGTTAGGGTTAGGGTTAGGGTTAGGGTTAGGGTTAGGGTTAGGGTTAGGGTTAGGGTTAGGGTTAGGGTTAGGGTTAGGGTTAGGGTTAGGGTTAGGGTTAGGGTTAGGGTTAGGGTTAGGGTTAGGGTTAGGGTTAGGGTTAGGGTTAGGGTTAGGGTTAGGGTTAGGGTTAGGGTTAGGGTTAGGGTTAGGGTTAGGGTTAGGGTTAGGGTTAGGGTTAGGGTTAGGGTTAGGGTTAGGGTTAGGGTTAGGGTTAGGGTTAGGGTTAGGGTTAGGGTTAGGGTTAGGGTTAGGGTTAGGGTTAGGGTTAGGGTTAGGGTTAGGGTTAGGGTTAGGGTTAGGGTTAGGGTTAGGGTTAGGGTTAGGGTTAGGGTTAGGGTTAGGGTTAGGGTTAGGGTTAGGGTTAGGGTTAGGGTTAGGGTTAGGGTTAGGGTTAGGGTTAGGGTTAGGGTTAGGGTTAGGGTTAGGGTTAGGGTTAGGGTTAGGGTTAGGGTTAGGGTTAGGGTTAGGGTTAGGGTTAGGGTTAGGGTTAGGGTTAGGGTTAGGGTTAGGGTTAGGGTTAGGGTTAGGGTTAGGGTTAGGGTTAGGGTTAGGGTTAGGGTTAGGGTTAGGGTTAGGGTTAGGGTTAGGGTTAGGGTTAGGGTTAGGGTTAGGGTTAGGGTTAGGGTTAGGGTTAGGGTTAGGGTTAGGGTTAGGGTTAGGGTTAGGGTTAGGGTTAGGGTTAGGGTTAGGGTTAGGGTTAGGGTTAGGGTTAGGGTTAGGGGTTAGGGTTAGGGTTAGGGTTAGGGTTAGGGTTAGGGTTAGGGGTTAGGGTTAGGGTTAGGGTTAGGGTTAGGGTTAGGGTTAGGGGTTAGGGTTAGGGTTAGGGTTAGGGTTAGGGTTAGGGTTAGGGTTAGGGTTAGGGTTAGGGTTAGGGTTAGGGTTAGGGTTAGGGTTAGGGTATTAGGCAATTGTGGCTGATAAACCGTCGGATGATCAATTAGTTAGGAGTAAATCGGCTTGGCGTATGAATACAAACCAAAGGGTTAAGGGTTAGGGTTAGGGTTAGGGTTAGTGTTACAGTGCATTCTTTGTTAATTGGGTTAGGGTTAGGGTTAGTGTTAGGAACTACTTTCACCCATTCGAAGTGCGCGTGCGCAACTTCAACCCATTAGTATGTATGTTTGGACTTGCTTATATGTAACATGTTTTCTATAATAACACACTAGTGGTATAGCTAATTTGCATAAATAAATTACAAAAGGGAGGTAATTATAATGTAAGTCTATGGGAAACTTCATTTGCAAAAATAAATATTTCTACTGGAGATGCATACCTGAAAGTTTGTTCTAAGGGGTAATCGACCCTTCTGCATCGATTGGCATGATCAGAAAGGTCGTAGGATAAACTTGCAAAAATAAATATTTCTACTGGAGATGCATACCTGAAAGTTTGTTCTAAGGGGTAATCGACCCTTCTGCATCGATTGGCATGATCAGAAAGGTCGTAGGATAAACCGTTTAAAAGTTACAAGCTATGGAATAAAGCATTAAAAGCGTTTTAATAAGTGTTTTGTTACAACTTTACATGCATATATCTCAGTGTTGTCTTAACCGATTTTCTAAAGTAGACCAGTTCTGGAAAGCTAAAACTATACTCTATTACGTGGCAAAGACCAGTAGTAATCAGATAGTTAGCAACGATTTTATATCTGTATGAAAACGGCGAAAAAGCCATTTACCAAAACAAAAGTTTGAAAAATTGACAAAGTCCAACATTTTTAGGTGTTTTTCAACAATGTGTTATTTTTGCATTTTGGATGTTTTTGAGTGTTTTTGAAGGGTTAGGGTTAGGGTTAGGGTTAGGGTTAGGGTATTAGGCAATTGTTGCTGATAAACCGTCGGATGGTCAATTAGTAAGGAGTAAATCGGCTTGGCGTATGAATACAAACCAAAGGGTTAAGGGTTAGGGTTAGGGTTAGGGTTAGGGGTTAGGGTTAGGGTTAGGGTTAGGGTTAGGGTTAGGGTTAGGGTTAGGGTTAGGGTTAGGGTATTAGGCTTAGGGTTAGGGTTAGGGTTAGGGTTAGGGTTAGGGTTAGGGTTAGGGTTAGGGTTAGGGTTAGGGTTAGGGTTAGGGTTAGGGTTAGGGTTAGGGTTAGGGTTAGGGTTAGGGTTAGGGTTAGGGTTAGGGTTAGGGTTAGGGTTAGGGTTAGGGTTAGGGTTAGGGTTAGGGTTAGGGTTAGGGTTAGGGTTAGGGTTAGGGTTAGGGTTAGGGTTAGGGTTAGGGTTAGGGTTAGGGTTAGGGTTAGGGTTAGGGTTAGGGTTAGGGTTAGGGTTAGGGTTAGGGTTAGGGTTAGGGTTAGGGTTAGGGTTAGGGTTAGGGTTAGGGTTAGGGTTAGGGTTAGGGTTAGGGTTAGGGTTAGGGTTAGGGTTAGGGTTAGGGTTAGGGTTAGGGTTAGGGTTAGGGTTAGGGTTAGGGTTAGGGTTAGGGTTAGGGTTAGGGTTAGGGTTAGGGTTAGGGTTAGGGTTAGGGTTAGGGTTAGGGTTAGGGTTAGGGTTAGGGTTAGGGTTAGGGTTAGGGTTAGGGTTAGGGTTAGGGTTAGGGTTAGGGTTAGGGTTAGGGTTAGGGTTAGGGTTAGGGTTAGGGTTAGGGTTAGGGTTAGGGTTAGGGTTAGGGTTAGGGTTAGGGTTAGGGTTAGGGTTAGGGTTAGGGTTAGGGTTAGGGTTAGGGTTAGGGTTAGGGTTAGGGTTAGGGTTAGGGTTAGGGTTAGGGTTAGGGTTAGGGTTAGGGTTAGGGTTAGGGTTAGGGTTAGGGTTAGGGTTAGGGTTAGGGTTAGGGTTAGGGTTAGGGTTAGGGTTAGGGTTAGGGTTAGGGTTAGGGTTAGGGTTAGGGTTAGGGTTAGGGTTAGGGTTAGGGTTAGGGTTAGGGTTAGGGTTAGGGTTAGGGTTAGGGTTAGGGTTAGGGTTAGGGTTAGGGTTAGGGTTAGGGTTAGGGTTAGGGTTAGGGTTAGGGTTAGGGTTAGGGTTAGGGTTAGGGTTAGGGTTAGGGTTAGGGTTAGGGTTAGGGTTAGGGTTAGGGTTAGGGTTAGGGTTAGGGTTAGGGTTAGGGTTAGGGTTAGGGTTAGGGTTAGGGTTAGGGTTAGGGTTAGGGTTAGGGTTAGGGTTAGGGTTAGGGTTAGGGTTAGGGTTAGGGTTAGGGTTAGGGTTAGGGTTAGGGTTAGGGTTAGGGTTAGGGTTAGGGTTAGGGTTAGGGTTAGGGTTAGGGTTAGGGTTAGGGTTAGGGTTAGGGTTAGGGTTAGGGTTAGGGTTAGGGTTAGGGTTAGGGTTAGGGTTAGGGTTAGGGTTAGGGTTAGGGTTAGGGTTAGGGTTAGGGTTAGGGTTAGGGTTAGGGTTAGGGTTAGGGTTAGGGTTAGGGTTAGGGTTAGGGTTAGGGTTAGGGTTAGGGTTAGGGTTAGGGTTAGGGTTAGGGTTAGGGTTAGGGGTTAGGGTTAGGGTTAGGGTTAGGGTTAGGGTTAGGGTTAGGGTTAGGGTTAGGGTTAGGGTTAGGGTTAGGGTTAGGGTTAGGGTTAGGGTTAGGGTTAGGGTTAGGGTTAGGGTTAGGGTTAGGGTTAGGGTTAGGGTTAGGGTTAGGGTTAGGGTTAGGGTATTAGGCAATTGTGGCTGATAAACCGTCGGATGATCAATTAGTTAGGAGTAAATCGGCTTGGCGTATGAATACAAACCAAAGGGTTAAGGGTTAGGGTTAGGGTTAGGGTTAGTGTTACAGTGCATTCTTTGTTAATTGGGTTAGGGTTAGGGTTAGTGTTAGGAACTACTTTCACCCATTCGAAGTGCGCGTGCGCAACTTCAACCCATTAGTATGTATGTTTGGACTTGCTTATATGTAACATGTTTTCTATAATAACACACTAGTGGTATAGCTAATTTGCATAAATAAATTACAAAAGGGAGGTAATTATAATGTAAGTCTATGGGAAACTTCATTTGCAAAAATAAATATTTCTACTGGAGATGCATACCTGAAAGTTTGTTCTAAGGGGTAATCGACCCTTCTGCATCGATTGGCATGATCAGAAAGGTCGTAGGATAAACCGTTTAAAAGTTACAAGCTATGGAATAAAGCATTAAAAGCGTTTTAATAAGTGTTTTGTTACAACTTTACATGCATATATCTCAGTGTTGTCTTAACCGATTTTCTAAAGTAGACCAGTTCTGGAAAGCTAAAACTATACTCTATTACGTGGCAAAGACCAGTAGTAATCAGATAGTTAGCAACGATTTTATATCTGTATGAAAACGGCGAAAAAGCCATTTACCAAAACAAAAGTTTGAAAAATTGACAAAGTCCAACATTTTTAGGTGTTTTTCAACAATGTGTTATTTTTGCATTTTGGATGTTTTTGAGTGTTTTTGAAGTTAGGGTTAGGGTTAGGGTTAGGGTATTAGGCAATTGTTGCTGTTAACCGTCGGATGGTCAATTAGTAAGGAGTAAATCGGCTTGGCGTATGAATACAAACCAAAGGGTTAAGGGTTAGGGTTAGGGTAAGGGTTAGGGTTAGGGTTAGGGTTAGGGTTAGGGTTAGGGTTAGGGTTAGGGTTAGGGTTAGGGTTAGGGTTAGGGTTAGGGTTATGGTTAGGGTTAGGGTTAGGGTTAGGGTTAGGGTTAGGGTTAGGGTTAGGGTTAGGGGTTAGGGTTAGGGTTAGGGTTAGGGTTAGGGTTAGGGTTAGGGTTAGGGTTAGGGTTAGGGTTAGGGTTAGGGGTTAGGGTTAGGGTTAGGGTATTAGGCAATTGTGGCTGATAAACCGTCGGATGGTCAATTACTTAGGAGTAAATCGGCTTGGCGTATGAATACAAACCAAAGGGTTAAGGGTTAGGGTTAGGGTTAGGGTTAGTGTTACAGTGCATTCTTTGTTAATTGGGTTAGGGTTAGGGTTAGTGTTAGGAACTACTTTCACCCATTCGAAGTGCGCGTGCGCAACTTCAACCCATTAGTATGTATGTTTGGACTTGCTTATATGTAACATGTTTTCTATAATAACACACTAGTGGTATAGCTAATTTGCATAAATAAATTACAAAAGGGAGGTAATTATAATGTAAGTCTATGGGAAACTTCATTTGCAAAAATAAATATTTCTACTGGAGATGCACACCTGAAAGTTTGTTCTAAGGGGTAATCGACCCTTCTGCATCGATTGGCATGATCAGAAAGGTCGTAGGATAAACCGTTTAAAAGTTAGGGTTAGGGTTAGGGTTAGGGTTAGGGTTAGGGTTAGGGTTAGGGGTTAGGGTTAGGGTTAGGGTTAGGGTTAGGGTTAGGGTTAGGGTTAGGGTTAGGGTTAGGGTTAGGGGTTAGGGTTAGGGTTAGGGTTAGGGTTAGGGTTAGGGTTAGGGTTAGGGTTAGGGTTAGGGTTAGGGTTAGGGTTAGGGTTAGGGTTAGGGTTAGGGTTAGGGTTAGGGTTAGGGTTAGGGTTAGGGTTAGGGTTAGGGTTAGGGTTAGGGTTAGGGTTAGGGTTAGGGTTAGGGTTAGGGTTAGGGTTAGGGTTAGGGTTAGGGTTAGGGTTAGGGTTAGGGTTAGGGTTAGGGTTAGGGTTAGGGTTAGGGTTAGGGTTAGGGTTAGGGTTAGGGTTAGGGTTAGGGTTAGGGTTAGGGTATTAGGCAATTGTGGCTGATAAACCGTCGGATGATCAATTAGTTAGGAGTAAATCGGCTTGGCGTATGAATACAAACCAAAGGGTTAAGGGTTAGGGTTAGGGTTAGGGTTAGTGTTACAGTGCATTCTTTGTTAATTGGGTTAGGGTTAGGGTTAGTGTTAGGAACTACTTTCACCCATTCGAAGTGCGCGTGCGCAACTTCAACCCATTAGTATGTATGTTTGGACTTGCTTATATGTAACATGTTTTCTATAATAACACACTAGTGGTATAGCTAATTTGCATAAATAAATTACAAAAGGGAGGTAATTATAATGTAAGTCTATGGGAAACTTCATTTGCAAAAATAAATATTTCTACTGGAGATGCATACCTGAAAGTTTGTTCTAAGGGGTAATCGACCCTTCTGCATCGATTGGCATGATCAGAAAGGTCGTAGGATAAACCGTTTAAAAGTTACAAGCTATGGAATAAAGCATTAAAAGCGTTTTAATAAGTGTTTTGTTACAACTTTACATGCATATATCTCAGTGTTGTCTTAACCGATTTTCTAAAGTAGACCAGTTCTGGAAAGCTAAAACTATACTCTATTACGTGGCAAAGACCAGTAGTAATCAGATAGTTAGCAACGATTTTATATCTGTATGAAAACGGCGAAAAAGCCATTTACCAAAACAAAAGTTTGAAAAATTGACAAAGTCCAACATTTTTAGGTGTTTTTCAACAATGTGTTATTTTTGCATTTTGGATGTTTTTGAGTGTTTTTGAAGTTAGGGTTAGGGTTAGGGTTAGGGTATTAGGCAATTGTTGCTGTTAACCGTCGGATGGTCAATTAGTAAGGAGTAAATCGGCTTGGCGTATGAATACGAATACAAACCAAAGGGTTAAGGGTTAGGGTTAGGGTAAGGGTTAGGGTTAGGGTTAGGGTTAGGGTTAGGGTTAGGGTTAGGGTTAGGGTTAGGGTTAGGGTTAGGGTTAGGGTTAGGGTTAGGGTTAGGGTTAGGGTTAGGGTTAGGGTTAGGGTTAGGGTTAGGGTTAGGGGTTAGGGTTAGGGTTAGGGTTAGGGTTAGGGTTAGGGTTAGGGTTAGGGTTAGGGTTAGGGTTAGGGTTAGGGTATTAGGCAATTGTGGCTGATAAACCGCCGGATGGTCAATTACTTAGGAGTAAATCGGCTTGGCGTATGAATACAAACCAAAGGGTTAAGGGTTAGGGTTAGGGTTAGGGTTAGGGTTAGGGTTAGGGTTAGGGGTTAGGGTTAGGGTTAGGGTTAGGGTTAGGGTTAGGGTTAGGGTTAGGGTTAGGGTTAGGGTTAGGGTTAGGGTTAGGGTTAGGGTTAGGGTTAGGGTTAGGGTTAGGGTTAGGGTTAGGGTTAGGGTTAGGGTTAGGGTTAGGGTTAGGGTTAGGGTTAGGGTTAGGGTTAGGGTTAGGGTTAGGGTTAGGGTTAGGGTTAGGGTTAGGGTTAGGGTTAGGGTTAGGGTTAGGGTTAGGGTTAGGGTTAGGGTTAGGGTTAGGGTTAGGGTTAGGGTTAGGGTTAGGGTTAGGGTTAGGGTTAGGGTTAGGGTTAGGGTTAGGGTTAGGGTTAGGGTTAGGGTTAGGGTTAGGGTTAGGGTTAGGGTTAGGGTTAGGGTTAGGGTTAGGGTTAGGGTTAGGGTTAGGGTTAGGGTTAGGGTTAGGGTTAGGGTTAGGGTTAGGGTTAGGGTTAGGGTTAGGGTTAGGGTTAGGGTTAGGGTTAGGGTTAGGGTTAGGGTTAGGGTTAGGGTTAGGGTTAGGGTTAGGGTTAGGGTTAGGGTTAGGGTTAGGGTTAGGGTTAGGGTTAGGGTTAGGGTTAGGGTTAGGGTTAGGGTTAGGGTTAGGGTTAGGGTTAGGGTTAGGGTTAGGGTTAGGGTTAGGGTTAGGGTTAGGGTTAGGGTTAGGGTTAGGGTTAGGGTTAGGGTTAGGGTTAGGGTTAGGGTTAGGGTTAGGGTTAGGGTTAGGGTTAGGGTTAGGGTTAGGGTTAGGGTTAGGGTTAGGGTTAGGGTTAGGGTTAGGGTTAGGGTTAGGGTTAGGGTTAGGGTTAGGGTTAGGGTTAGGGTTAGGGTTAGGGTTAGGGTTAGGGTTAGGGTTAGGGTTAGGGTTAGGGTTAGGGTTAGGGTTAGGGTTAGGGTTAGGGTTAGGGTTAGGGTTAGGGTTAGGGTTAGGGTTAGGGTTAGGGTTAGGGTTAGGGTTAGGGTTAGGGTTAGGGTTAGGGTTAGGGTTAGGGTTAGGGTTAGGGTTAGGGTTAGGGTTAGGGTTAGGGTTAGGGTTAGGGTTAGGGTTAGGGTTAGGGTTAGGGTTAGGGTTAGGGTTAGGGTTAGGGTTAGGGTTAGGGTTAGGGTTAGGGTTAGGGTTAGGGTTAGGGTTAGGGTTAGGGTTAGGGTTAGGGTTAGGGTTAGGGTTAGGGTTAGGGTTAGGGTTAGGGTTAGGGTTAGGGTTAGGGTTAGGGTTAGGGTTAGGGTTAGGGTTAGGGTTAGGGTTAGGGTTAGGGTTAGGGTTAGGGTTAGGGTTAGGGTTAGGGTTAGGGTTAGGGTTAGGGTTAGGGTTAGGGTTAGGGTTAGGGTTAGGGTTAGGGTTAGGGTTAGGGTTAGGGTTAGGGTTAGGGTTAGGGTTAGGGTTAGGGTTAGGGTTAGGGTTAGGGTTAGGGTTAGGGTTAGGGTTAGGGTTAGGGTTAGGGTTAGGGTTAGGGTTAGGGTTAGGGTTAGGGTTAGGGTTAGGGTTAGGGTTAGGGTTAGGGTTAGGGTTAGGGTTAGGGTTAGGGTTAGGGTTAGGGTTAGGGTTAGGGTTAGGGTTAGGGTTAGGGTTAGGGTTAGGGTTAGGGTTAGGGTTAGGGTTAGGGTTAGGGTTAGGGTTAGGGTTAGGGTTAGGGTTAGGGTTAGGGTTAGGGTTAGGGTTAGGGTTAGGGTTAGGGTTAGGGTTAGGGTTAGGGTTAGGGTTAGGGTTAGGGTTAGGGTTAGGGTTAGGGTTAGGGTTAGGGTTAGGGTTAGGGTATTAGGCAATTGTGGCTGATAAACCGTCGGATGATCAATTAGTTAGGAGTAAATCGGCTTGGCGTATGAATACAAACCAAAGGGTTAAGGGTTAGGGTTAGGGTTAGGGTTAGTGTTACAGTGCATTCTTTGTTAATTGGGTTAGGGTTAGGGTTAGTGTTAGGAACTACTTTCACCCATTCGAAGTGCGCGTGCGCAACTTCAACCCATTAGTATGTATGTTTGGACTTGCTTATATGTAACATGTTTTCTATAATAACACACTAGTGGTATAGCTAATTTGCATAAATAAATTACAAAAGGGAGGTAATTATAATGTAAGTCTATGGGAAACTTCATTTGCAAAAATAAATATTTCTACTGGAGATGCATACCTGAAAGTTTGTTCTAAGGGGTAATCGACCCTTCTGCATCGATTGGCATGATCAGAAAGGTCGTAGGATAAACCGTTTAAAAGTTACAAGCTATGGAATAAAGCATTAAAAGCGTTTTAATAAGTGTTTTGTTACAACTTTACATGCATATATCTCAGTGTTGTCTTAACCGATTTTCTAAAGTAGACCAGTTCTGGAAAGCTAAAACTATACTCTATTACGTGGCAAAGACCAGTAGTAATCAGATAGTTAGCAACGATTTTATATCTGTATGAAAACGGCGAAAAAGCCATTTACCAAAACAAAAGTTTGAAAAATTGACAAAGTCCAACATTTTTAGGTGTTTTTCAACAATGTGTTATTTTTGCATTTTGGATGTTTTTGAGTGTTTTTGAAGTTAGGGTTAGGGTTAGGGTTAGGGTATTAGGCAATTGTTGCTGTTAACCGTCGGATGGTCAATTAGTAAGGAGTAAATCGGCTTGGCGTATGAATACAAACCAAAGGGTTAAGGGTTAGGGTTAGGGTAAGGGTTAGGGTTAGGGTTAGGGTTAGGGTTAGGGTTAGGGTTAGGGTTAGGGTTAGGGTTAGGGTTAGGGTTAGGGTTAGGGTTAGGGTTAGGGTTAGGGTTAGGGTTAGGGTTAGGGTTAGGGTTAGGGTTAGGGGTTAGGGTTAGGGTTAGGGTTAGGGTTAGGGTTAGGGTTAGGGTTAGGGTTAGGGTTAGGGTTAGGGTTAGGGTATTAGGCAATTGTGGCTGATAAACCGCCGGATGGTCAATTACTTAGGAGTAAATCGGCTTGGCGTATGAATACAAACCAAAGGGTTAAGGGTTAGGGTTAGGGTTAGGGTTAGGGTTAGGGTTAGGGTTAGGGGTTAGGGTTAGGGTTAGGGTTAGGGTTAGGGTTAGGGTTAGGGTTAGGGTTAGGGTTAGGGTTAGGGTTAGGGTTAGGGTTAGGGTTAGGGTTAGGGTTAGGGTTAGGGTTAGGGTTAGGGTTAGGGTTAGGGTTAGGGTTAGGGTTAGGGTTAGGGTTAGGGTTAGGGTTAGGGTTAGGGTTAGGGTTAGGGTTAGGGTTAGGGTTAGGGTTAGGGTTAGGGTTAGGGTTAGGGTTAGGGTTAGGGTTAGGGTTAGGGGTTAGGGTTAGGGTTAGGGTTAGGGTTAGGGTTAGGGTTAGGGTTAGGGGTTAGGGTTAGGGTTAGGGTTAGGGTTAGGGTTAGGGTTAGGGTTAGGGTTAGGGTTAGGGTTAGGGTTAGGGTTAGGGTTAGGGTTAGGGTTAGGGTTAGGGTTAGGGTTAGGGTTAGGGTTAGGGTTAGGGTTAGGGTTAGGGTTAGGGTTAGGGTTAGGGTTAGGGTTAGGGTTATGACGAAGTAGCCAACATACCTATATTAGTAACCAAATACCTTCGTGCTAAGGATGTTAGCACGATGGAACGGTAATTGGCTACTTTTAGAGGTATTTGGCTACTTTTTGAGGTATTTGGCTACTTTTTGAGGTACTCACCTCCATCAGGGCCGGCGGTACTGGCTACCTATGGCTACTTCTTGGTCACCTTGAAGGCAAAATGAGGACTTGTTTTCTGCATGTTTTGGAGCAAAATGAAGCGTTTTAGACCTCTGTCAAAATGCTTTTTTTTTTCGGCCAAAATTTTTTTTCCATGTCAAGTACAGTGGATATCTAGGGAAAAGATTTGAAAATGTCTTTAAAAATGTAGGCCAGCCTTTCCTCTAGCGATGTATAATAATAATGGTTGAATATTTCATCCCATTACCTGTAACTTTGTTGATAAAAGTCAAGTTGTATAAAAATGAATCAGTTGAACTTGCATCTGGTTGAATTTTTTTTATATAACTCCTTTACACCGGCTATTCATCCAACAATTAAGACTAAGCATGGATGTAAGTGTTTATTGATATCTAGCAATGAATTCTGCTTAAATAGTTTAATAAATGTAGTATAAAGATCCCTTCGATAATATCAGGTATGTTGAGGGCCGTGTGGACGGCTAAATTTCTCGCCCCTACCAACATCTCCCGTTTTCCAGTGGCAGTCCAAACTCGTCAACATTGACCTTTACCCTTATCATTCAATTTTTTTTTTATTATAACATGTTTTCGTCCTGAATATAGCTGACAAATTGCTCGCTGGATGTTAAGCAATAACTAATCAATCAATAAATAATTTCTATGGATTCTCTTGAAATTGCAATGGAGTATAAATTTTTTACTTATTGTTCATTAGCTTAAAAGTGACTTCCAGATGAAGAATAACAATTATTCCTCTTTGGCTTTTAATTCAATGTGTTCATGGTTATTTTGTCTCATATACATTTACATTTAATTCTTTATTGTTGTCCTATAAGTTTAAGGGTGTCGAATTGTCTGTGTTTTTGATAAAAAAAACGACCATCAATGCAAATTATTTATTTGTACAAAATAAAATAAACAAAAAAAAAAAAAAACGAATGCAGTCTAAGTCCGTTCACTTGTTTATGTTCTTGTCTCTCTTCTTTCTTTCCACGTGCACCCTATCCACAACACACTTACAAATCCCGTCTAACTAATCTAAAAACGACCATCAATGCAAATTATTTATTTGCGTGCAAAATAAGTCCCGTCCAACTAATCTAAAAACGACCATCAATGCAAATTATTTATTTGCGTGCAAAATAAGTCCCGTCCAACTAATCTAAAAACGACCATCAATGCAAATTATTTATTTGCGTACAAAATAAAAAAAAAAAAAAAAAACGAATGCAGTCTAAGTCCGTTCACTTGTTTATGTTCTTGTATCTCTTCTTTCTTTCCACGTGAACCCTATCCACAACAGACTTCCAGAAGTCTCGTCCAACGAATCTGTCTTGGATTTTGATAACAAGACTCCGACCTTCCTCGGACTTTGTTATCACCTTCATTACTTCGGCTTTTTTTACCTTGTTTGTTTCTAAAAGCGGTTCGCAGATACGTATGATGGTGTCAGCTTCTGCGGAAGTAAATGATCGTCTTTTGTGTTTTTCTCCTGTCCCTTCAATGTCTCCCTCGTCTTCCTCAATAATATTCATTGGATTTAACGGTGAAGTGGGTGGGATATCTTCTGTACAAAAGTCATCCATGTTTTTCTCCATAACATCGTCTTTGTTTACATTTTTCTCATCTTCTTTTTCGCAAATCTTTCTATCTGCCATTTGGTCTAAGGGCAAAGAAGGTTGATCATATTCCGAATGCGTATAAGATTCGGTTGCATTACTCGATTTGCTTTCATTTTCCTCATCTTTTTTTTTGGACTCTTTTTTATCTTCCTTCGGCCAATGAATAGATCGTGTAATAGGTGCTTCCATTACTTGAGCGATTTTCTTTCCAACATTTGTTGCATTTTCGCGGGATTCGAAAAGCTGATAGAACTTGTCACCTGTTTTCGGATCATGTGCCATGTGATGGGCTAGTGATTCTCTCATCCCCGGATCAGATTTTCTTACCGCGGTAGTAGTGGCTTTTCGTAGTCTTGTAGCACTAATAGCTTTTCTAACGGGACCCTCGGCCCACAGTCTGTTAATGGCGCAATTTATATCTGAACTATTCAAGGGCACAACGGTGCCGTCACGTGGCTTTGGCCAGGTTGTAAATATAGGTCTGTTTATATCCATTTGAAAACGAGGCAGTTGCTTAGTCATGTTAATGAAAACTGTCAGCATACTATAAAGTACCGGATTGAAAGCCAATGTGGCTGGTCCATGTGATCCTGACGTCTTGTGCCTAGCGACCTGAAATGGAAATATCATTGGTCATTGCTTTTACTTAAACAGTATTATGTTACATTTCTGCGGTAAGTGGCTACCAATAAGCGGTAAAAATGCTACACGTAGTCATTTACCGTTATAATGTAGCCATTTACCGTAATGATAAATGGCTACATTTAAAGGTACTCGGCTACATTTCAGCGGTAAATGGCTACCAATAAGCGGTAAAAATGCTACACGTAGTCATTTACCGTTATAATGTAGCCATTTACCGTAATGATAAATGGCTACATTTAAAGGTACTCGGCTACATTTCAGCGGTAAATGGCTACCAATAAGCGGTAAAAATGCTACACGTAGTCATTTACCGTTATAATGTAGCCATTTACCGTAATGATAAATGGCTACATTTAAAGGTACTCGGCTACATTTCAGCGGTAAATGGCTACCAATAAGCGGTAAAGATGCTACACGTAGTCATTCACCGTTATTATGTAGCCACTTACCTAACAGTAATTTGTATCTTTATGAGGAAGTCGGCTTCATTTCAGTGATACATTAAGCGAATCATGTGAGTGTAATATTCAATTCGAACCAACGCCATAATTCTTTTGACAATTACAAAAAACGGCAAATATGTGATCAAGCGCATTGTAAATAAAAATACACCTGCATGCCTTCTGTTTTTGTTTCGATATTCGTGTGCAGATTGAAAATAATTTACTGACGATTACTAGCAGATATAGCAAATATATCTAATTTATAGTGTAAAGATGACTTACTGTGAGTACGGCCCATCCATCGTCGGTCAACATTGCTCTTTCAACAGTTTTAAATGTAATGGATGTAACGGCCCCTGGCCTTGATGCATTGGTTTGCAACAATCTCAGTAAGAGGTAGTCTCTGACATAGTAAAACTCCTCAGGTTCTGTCGGAACAGTAGGGTTTTCCACAATCTTCTTTATCTTAGCCACTACGTCACTCTGCAGGAACTCTGTTATGTCTGCCGGTGTAATCATTGTTTCTGGAAAATATATTATTGTAAAAATCCTAATCAAACGAAAAGATAAGGAGAAAGTTAACTTGGTACGCTATGTTTGCAAATTCAGACGTTCTTATTTTCCACTTTTTGGACCTAATACTGCTGACGAGGCATGACTTGCCGAAATTGCAATCCAGTATATCTACAATTTATTGTATCGCATGTTTATGGTCTAGTGTGCATTTACTCCATATCTTTTCGTCAAATATAGCTTAGTGTCGGTTTTCTCTCGACTTATTTAGCAAGTGTAATAACGGATTTGTTTTTTGTTCTTCATCGTGAAGTGAAAAACGGGTTTTCAACCATGAGCAAACATTGACATTTCCTGTTAAAAAGTATAAAATCGTAATATACTTACCGAGTTGTTCTGTTTGCACAACTGCTTGTCTCTCTTTTCTTTTCTTGCCTAGCATTTTTCTCAACTGTTTAACGTGGTCCATACATCTTCTTGCCCTAGGTTCCTGGTGATCTTTAACATGAGAAGTGTCTATTAAAAAGTCAACGAGTTTTAACCATGATCCTATGTAAGATATAATGGTGCCTGGGGCCATTGTTTCAGCAGCTTGAATGAACCAACCATTGAGTGCTTCTTTTTGCAACAGTTCATCTACCGTGCGGTTTTGGGCCACCGCATACCACATCGAAAATGCTTGAAAAGTATGTTGACTAGCCACTTTTTCTTGGACCAAAAAAGGAGTGTCTTTCAACCACTTTTTGAATTGTTTTGCTAAAGGGTCCTTACTGATATTATTTCGATCAAAACTCACTGTCATTTGTTTTGTCTGTGGTTCATCGAATTCCCCCTCTGATCCTCTGTCATCGTCGAAAAGAATTATAGATTCGTCTTCCTCGCTAATGTAATCAGCCCTTTTCGTACTACATTTTACTGCTGTGTACGGCCCCTCTAAGTGTGGTTTGGGTTGATTACCAACTTTCTCAGTCTTTCCGGTTTCTTTTGTCGTCTCTCTTTCATCATCGGTAAGTATAACTGTCTTTCCGGTATCTTTTGTGGTCTCTCTGTCATCATCGGTAAGTATAAATGTCTTTCCGGTATCTTTTGTGGTCTCTCTGTCATCATCGGTAAGTATAAATGTCTTTCCGGTATCTTTTGTGGTCTCTCTGTCATCATCGGTAAGTATAAATGTTGTTTCATCTTTGTCCGGAGTATATCTTACTGGGCCATACACACTCTGTAAATGTTTTCTGAGTGGTTGTTTGACAAGATGATGTTCGTCGCTTTCATCGCATTTTTCTTCCTTAATATTTTGAATGGTTTTCTGTACTGTCTGTTTTTCTATTTTATTTGTCTTTTTAATCACCCTTTCTAAATCTTTTTCAGTCTCTTCTTCTTCGCTATCACTTGATATTGTAATGACATCAGTTGCTTTCTCAGTTTTGGGTTGCAGACATTTCAGAAGTTTTGTTTGTCCACTTGCCTTCAGGAATTTCATGAAATTTTGTGTGAGTTGATACATTAAGTTAGCATCACATGCCTCTTCATCACTTTGAACGCGTTGCGTTGATGCAAACTGGTCAAAGACCCGCTGTGTTGCTGCCAGTTGGTCTACGTCTGACTCTACGTCTGACTCGACCTCTGTGGAAACATCATGCTCTTTCTTTACCCTTGGCTGTGTTTTTTCCTGTTCTGACTGCACACTTTGTCGGTTATCTTCATCCAATGACGGTAAATCTTCCTCTTCTGTTTCATCCGGTTTTTCCACTGGTTCGGCCCTTTTCATCATGCGTTTTAAAAGGTCTGAGTGATTGTCAATTTCATGATGGTTGACAAGATGTTCCCTTAGCCTTCTCACAACTTTATTGCATTTCATTCTTCGGTTTGTTTTGTGCTGTGCAGGGCAGATATACACTATGTATCCTTTCTTTGTTTTTACTACGTTTTTGGATTTCCTGGTGCTTATAATTGTATCATGCGTCTTTAGCATATGTCTCCATATATTTAGTTGTGCAACCCCACATTCCTTACATACGATAAGCTGGCGTTTTCTTGGTTTAAGCTGGCGTTTTCTTGGTTGTTTCTGTTTATGGGCTTTAGTTTTAGGTTTATGTTTCTTGAACAACGCCACGTTGAGGCGAGGTTTTTTCTGTCCGTCTGGACTTGGTGGGATGATGTCGTCATCAGACATCTGAAAGACAGATATTCAGTTTTAAAATTATGAAAAATATTTAGGTAAATGGCTACATAGTAAAGGTAATTGGCTACATGTTGACGGTACATTGGCTACACTGTAGCGGTAAACTGGCAACTTGCAACGGTAGATTGGCTACATTACAGCGGTAATTGGCAACTGGTAGCCAATCACCGTTCTAATGTAGCCATCTACCGTAGCGGTAATTTGGATACTTGTAACGGTAGATTGGCTACATTACAGCGGTAATTGGCAACTGGTAGCCAATCACCGTTCTAATGTAGCCATCTACCGTAGCGGTAATTGAATACTTTTACCGGTATGTGGCTACATTGTAGCGGTAAATGGGTACATATAACGGTAAATTGACAACTAGTAGCCGCTTACCGTGGCGGTAGTTGACAACTTTTAAAGGTAAATGGCTACTTTGTAAAGGTAAATGGCTACATAGGAGCGGTAGAATGACTACTTATAGCGGTAAGTGGATACAGTTTTCGGTATTTTGGCTACACATTGGTAAAAATAGTAAATATTTATGAATTTAATCTCTCAATAAATACAATTTCGTAAAAGTTGGCGCGGTAAGTTTGGTTATTATTCGGTTTGTATATAGTTTAGCGTTTACAGAGATTATTTCAACTGTACATTCTAATATGGCTGTACAGGACATTCGTACGCTATGGCGGCATGATCTTGTGTTGTTTCAACTAAGATTCCATCTACTGTACAAGCGTAAAACAAAGGAATTTTGAATAAATAAAAAATGTAAGGATATTGATTAAATGTACATGAGACAAAATCACAATGAATATAATGAATAGATAGCAATTGAACATCGCTTTTATTGTTCTTCTTCATCTTGATTTCACCATAAGGCCTTCAACAAGTTCTCATCTGAAAGCGTGGGCGTTGTTTTTCTTCATTTTGAAGTCACCATGAGACATAAATGTTTCAGGTATACAAATCATATTGTTACTGATTGCCTCAGTATATGCATTTACAAATATTAAGGAACAGTAAAATACTCACCTCATCTGTATCTTCTCTTCTTTTTCTTTTCCTATGGTTGTCCTTTTCTTTTTTTTCCATGATCTGTCACCTAAAATAAACAGAAAAAACAGATAACAACGGAAAATTAACTGAAAACCGCAAATAGCTTCTTAGTATATGTTTAAACGATAAATTATGTCAACCAATCAAAAATGATATGCTGCATCACTAAATACGTCATTAGATAGTCATACATATATTTCATACTGTTGAAGAATGCATTAATTTTATTTTCCTGGCTCTGGAAATTTTTTTTGAATCAATGTCAAAAATGGGAATAATATAACTTTCATTTTGTGATTTTTAAAAAAAAAAATTATTAAAATCGGTCTAGAAATAAAAAAGTTATTCAAGAAATACTGGACCTACCTGAAACACGTCCTTCCTCTTTAGAAGCTAGATAAAAAATGACAAAAACGGTTATTCTACCCCTGAAGTAAACTTTTTTATTATACCTAACTTCAAAACGGTAAGAGCTAGAGACTTGCGGTTTTTTGCATTGGTTTGCTCGTGAAAAAGTACTACCCCTTCGGGGCAGGATTTTCAAACACAAATGAAAAGGAACGCGGGATCATGTTTAGAATTTAAGTACAAAGCGGTATTTTGGGTACTCCCCTGACCCAAAATAATAATTCAAGGAATATTCAGAAAGGCATTGATTATCCTTCTGTATTGGTTATAATTCGAATATTACTGTAACTTTGATAATATATTTCAAAATCAAGTCTTCCAGAGTAATAAATTAGTCATATATAGCGACAAAGATGGAGTTTTAATGCGCATGCTCCAACATGTGGAGCTAGGGTTGATGCTCAACAGACAACACCCGTAAAGATATTTTAATTCTGTAAACGGTGAAATGTAGATTAATCTTTATTTGTTCTGGGAAAATTACGATTCATAAGATAATTACAGAATAAAGGCCCAAATATTTGAGATAAAGTCATTTTTTAACCCTTTTTTGAGATTTTTGGAAACATAGGTCTTCCATAATAGTTGCTTCCCATTTCAATAATTTTCAAGTTTTTTTTAATCTAAAACCTGATTTTAGTTTCAAAATGAACGTTCGTTACAAATATTTACATTATTAGGATTTAATAAAATGAAAAATAAATTTAATTTCAAGTTTTCAGCTGAAAAAAACAGTGAAATATTGCTTAAAATGGTGCTATCTTTTAGTCTACTTAGGGTAGGGTAATTAAATTCAGCAGTGTGAACTCATTTTTTAAGTTTTTTTTGCTCTAAAAACGGTTTCTGATAGCTATTATATGTGCTTACACTAAACTGCACATGGAATATCGATATAAGCTACAAACAACACAAAAAAATCACATTGATCAATTCATGAGAGTAATTTGGAAAACTTGAAAATGTTCAGATTTAGGAAAATAGGGTTACCGTATATTTTCACTCACTATTTCGACATATATTGGGTTTCCGTGAAACCAAAACCCGTTTCGGAATCCTTATACACCTATCTTTGACTCGATATAAATCTCCAGACGTAATTTTTAAAATTCTCTGAGTATTAAATGCTAGAGTTAACCCCAAGTTGCCCCTAAATTCATGTTAAAGCGGTATTGTGCAACCTTGCAAACCCCCGAGCTCCCCAAAAAGACAGTTATACATATCAAAATTTATAAAGGGTTTAGAAAGAATACTGTCTAGCCAATAACATATCAAAAAATTGGATATCAACGATGAAAGGTGTCCTTGTTAGCAATGCAACCCTAGCTGAGCCCTTTTTTCTGATTTTTACAAAATTCTGAGACATTCCGATTCGTTTTAATTCAATTAAAAAAAAAGTATTCAAGATATTCACTTGAATTTTTGCATAACGTCTTAAAATGTCAGTTTCCAGGTGTGTGCAAAATTTCAGACAAATATCTTAAGTAATTATTATATTATTAATATATTAGGATTTTAGCATATCTCATATTCATCATATATATCATCTGGGTATATCAGGTAGTGGGGATTTTCTATGAAGTCGATTTTTGCCCGGGCAGCCCCTATTTCTAGGGGAGGGTTAGGGGGCGTTTAAGTAACATAAGAAAGGATATGTAGCTAACACCTGTTAGGGCACAGAAAAGTTTCAAACCCTCAACGGGAAAGGCATAGGGTTAGAGTTAGACTTTTACCGCTTATACCTTTTTAGAAAGAGGGGGGATCAAAACGAATCTTGGGGCGTAATCGGGTCCCCCTCTGACTTAAATCTGATCACCAAAACGCCTCCTAACCCTCCTCAGAAAACCCTAACCCCCGGGGACCGTAGCCACTTTCCCTATGCCATGTAGTCATGTACCGCTTCGTGCTAATTAGGGTTAGGGTTAGGGTTAGGGTTAGGGTTAGGGTTAGGGTTAGGGTTAGGGGTTAGGGTTAGGGTTAGGGTTAGGGTTAGGGTTAGGGTTAGGGTTAGGGTTAGGGTTAGGGTTAGGGTTAGGGTTAGGGTTAGGGTTAGGGTTAGGGTTAGGGTTAGGGTTAGGGTTAGGGTTAGGGTTAGGGTTAGGGTTAGGGTTAGGGTTAGGGTTAGGGTTAGGGTTAGGGTTAGGGGTTAGGGTTAGGGTTAGGGTTAGGGTTAGGGTTAGGGTTAGGGTTAGGGTTAGGGTTAGGGTTAGGGTTAGGGTTAGGGTTAGGGTTAGGGTTAGGGTTAGGGTTAGGGTTAGGGTTAGGGTTAGGGTTAGGGTTAGGGTTAGGGTTAGGGTTAGGGTTAGGGTTAGGGTTAGGGTTAGGGTTAGGGTTAGGGTTAGGGTTAGGGTTAGGGTTAGGGTTAGGGTTAGGGTTAGGGTTAGGGTTAGGGTTAGGGTTAGGGTTAGGGTTAGGGTTAGGGTTAGGGTTAGGGTTAGGGTTAGGGTTAGGGTTAGGGTTAGGGTTAGGGTTAGGGTTAGGGTTAGGGTTAGGGTTAGGGTTAGGGTTAGGGTTAGGGTTAGGGTTAGGGTTAGGGTTAGGGTTAGGGTTAGGGTTAGGGTTAGGGTTAGGGTTAGGGTTAGGGTTAGGGTTAGGGTTAGGGTTAGGGTTAGGGTTAGGGTTAGGGTTAGGGTTAGGGTTAGGGTTAGGGTTAGGGTTAGGGTTAGGGTTAGGGTTAGGGTTAGGGTTAGGGTTAGGGTTAGGGTTAGGGTTAGGGTTAGGGTTAGGGTTAGGGTTAGGGTTAGGGTTAGGGTTAGGGTTAGGGTTAGGGTTAGGGTTAGGGTTAGGGTTAGGGTTAGGGTTAGGGTTAGGGTTAGGGTTAGGGTTAGGGTTAGGGTTAGGGTTAGGGTTAGGGTTAGGGTTAGGGTTAGGGTTAGGGTTAGGGTTAGGGTTAGGGTTAGGGTTAGGGTTAGGGTTAGGGTTAGGGTTAGGGTTAGGGTTAGGGTTAGGGTTAGGGTTAGGGTTAGGGTTAGGGTTAGGGTTAGGGTTAGGGTTAGGGTTAGGGTTAGGGGTTAGGGTTAGGGTTAGGGTTAGGGTTAGGGTTAGGGTTAGGGTTAGGGTTAGGGTTAGGGTTAGGGTTAGGGTTAGGGTTAGGGTTAGGGTTAGGGTTAGGGTTAGGGTTAGGGTTAGGGTATTAGGCAATTGTGGCTGATAAACCGTCGGATGATCAATTAGTTAGGAGTAAATCGGCTTGGCGTATGAATACAAACCAAAGGGTTAAGGGTTAGGGTTAGGGTTAGGGTTAGTGTTACAGTGCATTCTTTGTTAATTGGGTTAGGGTTAGGGTTAGTGTTAGGAACTACTTTCACCCATTCGAAGTGCGCGTGCGCAACTTCAACCCATTAGTATGTATGTTTGGACTTGCTTATATGTAACATGTTTTCTATAATAACACACTAGTGGTATAGCTAATTTGCATAAATAAATTACAAAAGGGAGGTAATTATAATGTAAGTCTATGGGAAACTTCATTTGCAAAAATAAATATTTCTACTGGAGATGCATACCTGAAAGTTTGTTCTAAGGGGTAATCGACCCTTCTGCATCGATTGGCATGATCAGAAAGGTCGTAGGATAAACCGTTTAAAAGTTACAAGCTATGGAATAAAGCATTAAAAGCGTTTTAATAAGTGTTTTGTTACAACTTTACATGCATATATCTCAGTGTTGTCTTAACCGATTTTCTAAAGTAGACCAGTTCTGGAAAGCTAAAACTATACTCTATTACGTGGCAAAGACCAGTAGTAATCAGATAGTTAGCAACGATTTTATATCTGTATGAAAACGGCGAAAAAGCCATTTACCAAAACAAAAGTTTGAAAAATTGACAAAGTCCAACATTTTTAGGTGTTTTTCAACAATGTGTTATTTTTGCATTTTGGATGTTTTTGAGTGTTTTTGAAGTTAGGGTTAGGGTTAGGGTTAGGGTATTAGGCAATTGTTGCTGTTAACCGTCGGATGGTCAATTAGTAAGGAGTAAATCGGCTTGGCGTATGAATACAAACCAAAGGGTTAAGGGTTAGGGTTAGGGTAAGGGTTAGGGTTAGGGTTAGGGTTAGGGTTAGGGTTAGGGTTAGGGTTAGGGTTAGGGTTAGGGTTAGGGTTAGGGTTAGGGTTAGGGTTAGGGTTAGGGTTAGGGTTAGGGTTAGGGTTAGGGTTAGGGTTAGGGGTTAGGGTTAGGGTTAGGGTTAGGGTTAGGGTTAGGGTTAGGGTTAGGGTTAGGGTTAGGGTTAGGGTTAGGGTATTAGGCAATTGTGGCTGATAAACCGCCGGATGGTCAATTACTTAGGAGTAAATCGGCTTGGCGTATGAATACAAACCAAAGGGTTAAGGGTTAGGGTTAGGGTTAGGGTTAGGGTTAGGGTTAGGGTTAGGGGTTAGGGTTAGGGTTAGGGTTAGGGTTAGGGTTAGGGTTAGGGTTAGGGTTAGGGTTAGGGTTAGGGTTAGGGTTAGGGTTAGGGTTAGGGTTAGGGTTAGGGTTAGGGTTAGGGTTAGGGTTAGGGTTAGGGTTAGGGTTAGGGTTAGGGTTAGGGTTAGGGTTAGGGTTAGGGTTAGGGTTAGGGTTAGGGTTAGGGTTAGGGTTAGGGTTAGGGTTAGGGTTAGGGTTAGGGTTAGGGTTAGGGTTAGGGTTAGGGTTAGGGTTAGGGTTAGGGTTAGGGTTAGGGTTAGGGTTAGGGTTAGGGTTAGGGTTAGGGTTAGGGTTAGGGTTAGGGTTAGGGTTAGGGTTAGGGTTAGGGTTAGGGTTAGGGTTAGGGTTAGGGTTAGGGTTAGGGTTAGGGTTAGGGTTAGGGTTAGGGTTAGGGTTAGGGTTAGGGTTAGGGTTAGGGTTAGGGTTAGGGTTAGGGTTAGGGTTAGGGTTAGGGTTAGGGTTAGGGTTAGGGTTAGGGTTAGGGTTAGGGTTAGGGTTAGGGTTAGGGTTAGGGTTAGGGTTAGGGTTAGGGTTAGGGTTAGGGTTAGGGTTAGGGTTAGGGTTAGGGTTAGGGTTAGGGTTAGGGTTAGGGTTAGGGTTAGGGTTAGGGTTAGGGTTAGGGTTAGGGTTAGGGTTAGGGTTAGGGTTAGGGTTAGGGTTAGGGTTAGGGTTAGGGTTAGGGTTAGGGTTAGGGTTAGGGTTAGGGTTAGGGTTAGGGTTAGGGTTAGGGTTAGGGTTAGGGTTAGGGTTAGGGTTAGGGTTAGGGTTAGGGTTAGGGTTAGGGTTAGGGTTAGGGTTAGGGTTAGGGTTAGGGTTAGGGTTAGGGTTAGGGTTAGGGTTAGGGTTAGGGTTAGGGTTAGGGTTAGGGTTAGGGTTAGGGTTAGGGTTAGGGTTAGGGTTAGGGTTAGGGTTAGGGTTAGGGTTAGGGTTAGGGTTAGGGTTAGGGTTAGGGTTAGGGTTAGGGTTAGGGTTAGGGTTAGGGTTAGGGTTAGGGTTAGGGTTAGGGTTAGGGTTAGGGTTAGGGTTAGGGTTAGGGTTAGGGTTAGGGTTAGGGTTAGGGTTAGGGTTAGGGTTAGGGTTAGGGTTAGGGTTAGGGTTAGGGTTAGGGTTAGGGTTAGGGTTAGGGTTAGGGTTAGGGTTAGGGTTAGGGTTAGGGTTAGGGTTAGGGTTAGGGTTAGGGTTAGGGTTAGGGTTAGGGTTAGGGTTAGGGTTAGGGTTAGGGTTAGGGTTAGGGTTAGGGTTAGGGTTAGGGTTAGGGTTAGGGTTAGGGTTAGGGTTAGGGTTAGGGTTAGGGTTAGGGTTAGGGTTAGGGTTAGGGTTAGGGTTAGGGTTAGGGTTAGGGTTAGGGTTAGGGTTAGGGTTAGGGTTAGGGTTAGGGTTAGGGTTAGGGTTAGGGTTAGGGTTAGGGTTAGGGTTAGGGTTAGGGTTAGGGTTAGGGTTAGGGTTAGGGTTAGGGTTAGGGTTAGGGTTAGGGTTAGGGTTAGGGTTAGGGTTAGGGTTAGGGTTAGGGTTAGGGTTAGGGTTAGGGTTAGGGTTAGGGTTAGGGTTAGGGTTAGGGTTAGGGTTAGGGTTAGGGTTAGGGTTAGGGTTAGGGTTAGGGTTAGGGTTAGGGTTAGGGTTAGGGTTAGGGTTAGGGTTAGGGTTAGGGTTAGGGTTAGGGTTAGGGTTAGGGTTAGGGTTAGGGTTAGGGTTAGGGTTAGGGTTAGGGTTAGGGTTAGGGTTAGGGTATTAGGCAATTGTGGCTGATAAACCGTCGGATGATCAATTAGTTAGGAGTAAATCGGCTTGGCGTATGAATACAAACCAAAGGGTTAAGGGTTAGGGTTAGGGTTAGGGTTAGTGTTACAGTGCATTCTTTGTTAATTGGGTTAGGGTTAGGGTTAGTGTTAGGAACTACTTTCACCCATTCGAAGTGCGCGTGCGCAACTTCAACCCATTAGTATGTATGTTTGGACTTGCTTATATGTAACATGTTTTCTATAATAACACACTAGTGGTATAGCTAATTTGCATAAATAAATTACAAAAGGGAGGTAATTATAATGTAAGTCTATGGGAAACTTCATTTGCAAAAATAAATATTTCTACTGGAGATGCATACCTGAAAGTTTGTTCTAAGGGGTAATCGACCCTTCTGCATCGATTGGCATGATCAGAAAGGTCGTAGGATAAACCGTTTAAAAGTTACAAGCTATGGAATAAAGCATTAAAAGCGTTTTAATAAGTGTTTTGTTACAACTTTACATGCATATATCTCAGTGTTGTCTTAACCGATTTTCTAAAGTAGACCAGTTCTGGAAAGCTAAAACTATACTCTATTACGTGGCAAAGACCAGTAGTAATCAGATAGTTAGCAACGATTTTATATCTGTATGAAAACGGCGAAAAAGCCATTTACCAAAACAAAAGTTTGAAAAATTGACAAAGTCCAACATTTTTAGGTGTTTTTCAACAATGTGTTATTTTTGCATTTTGGATGTTTTTGAGTGTTTTTGAAGTTAGGGTTAGGGTTAGGGTTAGGGTATTAGGCAATTGTTGCTGTTAACCGTCGGATGGTCAATTAGTAAGGAGTAAATCGGCTTGGCGTATGAATACAAACCAAAGGGTTAAGGGTTAGGGTTAGGGTAAGGGTTAGGGTTAGGGTTAGGGTTAGGGTTAGGGTTAGGGTTAGGGTTAGGGTTAGGGTTAGGGTTAGGGTTAGGGTTAGGGTTAGGGTTAGGGTTAGGGTTATGACGAAGTAGCCAACATACCTATATTAGTAACCAAATACCTTCGTGCTAAGGATGTTAGCACGATGGAACGGTAATTGGCTACTTTTAGAGGTATTTGGCTACTTTTTGAGGTATTTGGCTACTTTTTGAGGTACTCACCTCCATCAGGGCCGGCGGTACTGGCTACCTATGGCTACTTCTTGGTCACCTTGAAGGCAAAATGAGGACTTGTTTTCTGCATGTTTTGGAGCAAAATGAAGCGTTTTAGACCTCTGTCAAAATGCTTTTTTTTTTCGGCCAAAATTTTTTTTCCATGTCAAGTACAGTGGATATCTAGGGAAAAGATTTGAAAATGTCTTTAAAAATGTAGGCCAGCCTTTCCTCTAGCGATGTATAATAATAATGGTTGAATATTTCATCCCATTACCTGTAACTTTGTTGATAAAAGTCAAGTTGTATAAAAATGAATCAGTTGAACTTGCATCTGGTTGAATTTTTTTTATATAACTCCTTTACACCGGCTATTCATCCAACAATTAAGACTAAGCATGGATGTAAGTGTTTATTGATATCTAGCAATGAATTCTGCTTAAATAGTTTAATAAATGTAGTATAAAGATCCCTTCGATAATATCAGGTATGTTGAGGGCCGTGTGGACGGCTAAATTTCTCGCCCCTACCAACATCTCCCGTTTTCCAGTGGCAGTCCAAACTCGTCAACATTGACCTTTACCCTTATCATTCAATTTTTTTTTTATTATAACATGTTTTCGTCCTGAATATAGCTGACAAATTGCTCGCTGGATGTTAAGCAATAACTAATCAATCAATAAATAATTTCTATGGATTCTCTTGAAATTGCAATGGAGTATAAATTTTTTACTTATTGTTCATTAGCTTAAAAGTGACTTCCAGATGAAGAATAACAATTATTCCTCTTTGGCTTTTAATTCAATGTGTTCATGGTTATTTTGTCTCATATACATTTACATTTAATTCTTTATTGTTGTCCTATAAGTTTAAGGGTGTCGAATTGTCTGTGTTTTTGATAAAAAAAACGACCATCAATGCAAATTATTTATTTGTACAAAATAAAATAAACAAAAAAAAAAAAAAACGAATGCAGTCTAAGTCCGTTCACTTGTTTATGTTCTTGTCTCTCTTCTTTCTTTCCACGTGCACCCTATCCACAACACACTTACAAATCCCGTCTAACTAATCTAAAAACGACCATCAATGCAAATTATTTATTTGCGTGCAAAATAAGTCCCGTCCAACTAATCTAAAAACGACCATCAATGCAAATTATTTATTTGCGTGCAAAATAAGTCCCGTCCAACTAATCTAAAAACGACCATCAATGCAAATTATTTATTTGCGTACAAAATAAAAAAAAAAAAAAAAAACAAATTATTTATTTGCGTACAAAATAAAAAAAAAAAAAAAAAACGAATGCAGTCTAAGTCCGTTCACTTGTTTATGTTCTTGTATCTCTTCTTTCTTTCCACGTGAACCCTATCCACAACAGACTTCCAGAAGTCTCGTCCAACGAATCTGTCTTGGATTTTGATAACAAGACTCCGACCTTCCTCGGACTTTGTTATCACCTTCATTACTTCGGCTTTTTTTACCTTGTTTGTTTCTAAAAGCGGTTCGCAGATACGTATGATGGTGTCAGCTTCTGCGGAAGTAAATGATCGTCTTTTGTGTTTTTCTCCTGTCCCTTCAATGTCTCCCTCGTCTTCCTCAATAATATTCATTGGATTTAACGGTGAAGTGGGTGGGATATCTTCTGTACAAAAGTCATCCATGTTTTTCTCCATAACATCGTCTTTGTTTACATTTTTCTCATCTTCTTTTTCGCAAATCTTTCTATCTGCCATTTGGTCTAAGGGCAAAGAAGGTTGATCATATTCCGAATGCGTATAAGATTCGGTTGCATTACTCGATTTGCTTTCATTTTCCTCATCTTTTTTTTTGGACTCTTTTTTATCTTCCTTCGGCCAATGAATAGATCGTGTAATAGGTGCTTCCATTACTTGAGCGATTTTCTTTCCAACATTTGTTGCATTTTCGCGGGATTCGAAAAGCTGATAGAACTTGTCACCTGTTTTCGGATCATGTGCCATGTGATGGGCTAGTGATTCTCTCATCCCCGGATCAGATTTTCTTACCGCGGTAGTAGTGGCTTTTCGTAGTCTTGTAGCACTAATAGCTTTTCTAACGGGACCCTCGGCCCACAGTCTGTTAATGGCGCAATTTATATCTGAACTATTCAAGGGCACAACGGTGCCGTCACGTGGCTTTGGCCAGGTTGTAAATATAGGTCTGTTTATATCCATTTGAAAACGAGGCAGTTGCTTAGTCATGTTAATGAAAACTGTCAGCATACTATAAAGTACCGGATTGAAAGCCAATGTGGCTGGTCCATGTGATCCTGACGTCTTGTGCCTAGCGACCTGAAATGGAAATATCATTGGTCATTGCTTTTACTTAAACAGTATTATGTTACATTTCTGCGGTAAGTGGCTACCAATAAGCGGTAAAAATGCTACACGTAGTCATTTACCGTTATAATGTAGCCATTTACCGTAATGATAAATGGCTACATTTAAAGGTACTCGGCTACATTTCAGCGGTAAATGGCTACCAATAAGCGGTAAAAATGCTACACGTAGTCATTTACCGTTATAATGTAGCCATTTACCGTAATGATAAATGGCTACATTTAAAGGTACTCGGCTACATTTCAGCGGTAAATGGCTACCAATAAGCGGTAAAAATGCTACACGTAGTCATTTACCGTTATAATGTAGCCATTTACCGTAATGATAAATGGCTACATTTAAAGGTACTCGGCTACATTTCAGCGGTAAATGGCTACCAATAAGCGGTAAAGATGCTACACGTAGTCATTCACCGTTATTATGTAGCCACTTACCTAACAGTAATTTGTATCTTTATGAGGAAGTCGGCTTCATTTCAGTGATACATTAAGCGAATCATGTGAGTGTAATATTCAATTCGAACCAACGCCATAATTCTTTTGACAATTACAAAAAACGGCAAATATGTGATCAAGCGCATTGTAAATAAAAATACACCTGCATGCCTTCTGTTTTTGTTTCGATATTCGTGTGCAGATTGAAAATAATTTACTGACGATTACTAGCAGATATAGCAAATATATCTAATTTATAGTGTAAAGATGACTTACTGTGAGTACGGCCCATCCATCGTCGGTCAACATTGCTCTTTCAACAGTTTTAAATGTAATGGATGTAACGGCCCCTGGCCTTGATGCATTGGTTTGCAACAATCTCAGTAAGAGGTAGTCTCTGACATAGTAAAACTCCTCAGGTTCTGTCGGAACAGTAGGGTTTTCCACAATCTTCTTTATCTTAGCCACTACGTCACTCTGCAGGAACTCTGTTATGTCTGCCGGTGTAATCATTGTTTCTGGAAAATATATTATTGTAAAAATCCTAATCAAACGAAAAGATAAGGAGAAAGTTAACTTGGTACGCTATGTTTGCAAATTCAGACGTTCTTATTTTCCACTTTTTGGACCTAATACTGCTGACGAGGCATGACTTGCCGAAATTGCAATCCAGTATATCTACAATTTATTGTATCGCATGTTTATGGTCTAGTGTGCATTTACTCCATATCTTTTCGTCAAATATAGCTTAGTGTCGGTTTTCTCTCGACTTATTTAGCAAGTGTAATAACGGATTTGTTTTTTGTTCTTCATCGTGAAGTGAAAAACGGGTTTTCAACCATGAGCAAACATTGACATTTCCTGTTAAAAAGTATAAAATCGTAATATACTTACCGAGTTGTTCTGTTTGCACAACTGCTTGTCTCTCTTTTCTTTTCTTGCCTAGCATTTTTCTCAACTGTTTAACGTGGTCCATACATCTTCTTGCCCTAGGTTCCTGGTGATCTTTAACATGAGAAGTGTCTATTAAAAAGTCAACGAGTTTTAACCATGATCCTATGTAAGATATAATGGTGCCTGGGGCCATTGTTTCAGCAGCTTGAATGAACCAACCATTGAGTGCTTCTTTTTGCAACAGTTCATCTACCGTGCGGTTTTGGGCCACCGCATACCACATCGAAAATGCTTGAAAAGTATGTTGACTAGCCACTTTTTCTTGGACCAAAAAAGGAGTGTCTTTCAACCACTTTTTGAATTGTTTTGCTAAAGGGTCCTTACTGATATTATTTCGATCAAAACTCACTGTCATTTGTTTTGTCTGTGGTTCATCGAATTCCCCCTCTGATCCTCTGTCATCGTCGAAAAGAATTATAGATTCGTCTTCCTCGCTAATGTAATCAGCCCTTTTCGTACTACATTTTACTGCTGTGTACGGCCCCTCTAAGTGTGGTTTGGGTTGATTACCAACTTTCTCAGTCTTTCCGGTTTCTTTTGTCGTCTCTCTTTCATCATCGGTAAGTATAACTGTCTTTCCGGTATCTTTTGTGGTCTCTCTGTCATCATCGGTAAGTATAAATGTCTTTCCGGTATCTTTTGTGGTCTCTCTGTCATCATCGGTAAGTATAAATGTCTTTCCGGTATCTTTTGTGGTCTCTCTGTCATCATCGGTAAGTATAAATGTTGTTTCATCTTTGTCCGGAGTATATCTTACTGGGCCATACACACTCTGTAAATGTTTTCTGAGTGGTTGTTTGACAAGATGATGTTCGTCGCTTTCATCGCATTTTTCTTCCTTAATATTTTGAATGGTTTTCTGTACTGTCTGTTTTTCTATTTTATTTGTCTTTTTAATCACCCTTTCTAAATCTTTTTCAGTCTCTTCTTCTTCGCTATCACTTGATATTGTAATGACATCAGTTGCTTTCTCAGTTTTGGGTTGCAGACATTTCAGAAGTTTTGTTTGTCCACTTGCCTTCAGGAATTTCATGAATTTTGTGTGAGTTGATACATTAAGTTAGCATCACATGCCTCTTCATCACTTTGAACGCGTTGCGTTGATGCAAAATGGTCAAAGACCCGCTGTGTTGCTGCCAGTTGGTCTACGTCTGACTCTACGTCTGACTCGACCTCTGTGGAAACATCATGCTCTTTCTTTACCCTTGGCTGTGTTTTTTCCTGTTCTGACTGCACACTTTGTCGGTTATCTTCATCCAATGACGGTAAATCTTCCTCTTCTGTTTCATCCGGTTTTTCCACTGGTTCGGCCCTTTTCATCATGCGTTTTAAAAGGTCTGAGTGATTGTCAATTTCATGATGGTTGACAAGATGTTCCCTTAGCCTTCTCACAACTTTATTGCATTTCATTCTTCGGTTTGTTTTGTGCTGTGCAGGGCAGATATACACTATGTATCCTTTCTTTGTTTTTACTACGTTTTTGGATTTCCTGGTGCTTATAATTGTATCATGCGTCTTTAGCATATGTCTCCATATATTTAGTTGTGCAACCCCACATTCCTTACATACGATAAGCTGGCGTTTTCTTGGTTTAAGCTGGCGTTTTCTTGGTTGTTTCTGTTTATGGGCTTTAGTTTTAGGTTTATGTTTCTTGAACAACGCCACGTTGAGGCGAGGTTTTTTCTGTCCGTCTGGACTTGGTGGGATGATGTCGTCATCAGACATCTGAAAGACAGATATTCAGTTTTAAAATTATGAAAAATATTTAGGTAAATGGCTACATAGTAAAGGTAATTGGCTACATGTTGACGGTACATTGGCTACACTGTAGCGGTAAACTGGCAACTTGCAACGGTAGATTGGCTACATTACAGCGGTAATTGGCAACTGGTAGCCAATCACCGTTCTAATGTAGCCATCTACCGTAGCGGTAATTTGGATACTTGTAACGGTAGATTGGCTACATTACAGCGGTAATTGGCAACTGGTAGCCAATCACCGTTCTAATGTAGCCATCTACCGTAGCGGTAATTGAATACTTTTACCGGTATGTGGCTACATTGTAGCGGTAAATGGGTACATATAACGGTAAATTGACAACTAGTAGCCGCTTACCGTGGCGGTAGTTGACAACTTTTAAAGGTAAATGGCTACTTTGTAAAGGTAAATGGCTACATAGGAGCGGTAGAATGACTACTTATAGCGGTAAGTGGATACAGTTTTCGGTATTTTGGCTACACATTGGTAAAAATAGTAAATATTTATGAATTTAATCTCTCAATAAATACAATTTCGTAAAAGTTGGCGCGGTAAGTTTGGTTATTATTCGGTTTGTATATAGTTTAGCGTTTACAGAGATTATTTCAACTGTACATTCTAATATGGCTGTACAGGACATTCGTACGCTATGGCGGCATGATCTTGTGTTGTTTCAACTAAGATTCCATCTACTGTACAAGCGTAAAACAAAGGAATTTTGAATAAATAAAAAATGTAAGGATATTGATTAAATGTACATGAGACAAAATCACAATGAATATAATGAATAGATAGCAATTGAACATCGCTTTTATTGTTCTTCTTCATCTTGATTTCACCATAAGGCCTTCAACAAGTTCTCATCTGAAAGCGTGGGCGTTGTTTTTCTTCATTTTGAAGTCACCATGAGACATAAATGTTTCAGGTATACAAATCATATTGTTACTGATTGCCTCAGTATATGCATTTACAAATATTAAGGAACAGTAAAATACTCACCTCATCTGTATCTTCTCTTCTTTTTCTTTTCCTATGGTTGTCCTTTTCTTTTTTTTCCATGATCTGTCACCTAAAATAAACAGAAAAAACAGATAACAACGGAAAATTAACTGAAAACCGCAAATAGCTTCTTAGTATATGTTTAAACGATAAATTATGTCAACCAATCAAAAATGATATGCTGCATCACTAAATACGTCATTAGATAGTCATACATATATTTCATACTGTTGAAGAATGCATTAATTTTATTTTCCTGGCTCTGGAAATTTTTTTTGAATCAATGTCAAAAATGGGAATAATATAACTTTCATTTTGTGATTTTTAAAAAAAAAAATTATTAAAATCGGTCTAGAAATAAAAAAGTTATTCAAGAAATACTGGACCTACCTGAAACACGTCCTTCCTCTTTAGAAGCTAGATAAAAAATGACAAAAACGGTTATTCTACCCCTGAAGTAAACTTTTTTATTATACCTAACTTCAAAACGGTAAGAGCTAGAGACTTGCGGTTTTTTGCATTGGTTTGCTCGTGAAAAAGTACTACCCCTTCGGGGCAGGATTTTCAAACACAAATGAAAAGGAACGCGGGATCATGTTTAGAATTTAAGTACAAAGCGGTATTTTGGGTACTCCCCTGACCCAAAATAATAATTCAAGGAATATTCAGAAAGGCATTGATTATCCTTCTGTATTGGTTATAATTCGAATATTACTGTAACTTTGATAATATATTTCAAAATCAAGTCTTCCAGAGTAATAAATTAGTCATATATAGCGACAAAGATGGAGTTTTAATGCGCATGCTCCAACATGTGGAGCTAGGGTTGATGCTCAACAGACAACACCCGTAAAGATATTTTAATTCTGTAAACGGTGAAATGTAGATTAATCTTTATTTGTTCTGGGAAAATTACGATTCATAAGATAATTACAGAATAAAGGCCCAAATATTTGAGATAAAGTCATTTTTTAACCCTTTTTTGAGATTTTTGGAAACATAGGTCTTCCATAATAGTTGCTTCCCATTTCAATAATTTTCAAGTTTTTTTTAATCTAAAACCTGATTTTAGTTTCAAAATGAACGTTCGTTACAAATATTTACATTATTAGGATTTAATAAAATGAAAAATAAATTTAATTTCAAGTTTTCAGCTGAAAAAAACAGTGAAATATTGCTTAAAATGGTGCTATCTTTTAGTCTACTTAGGGTAGGGTAATTAAATTCAGCAGTGTGAACTCATTTTTTAAGTTTTTTTTGCTCTAAAAACGGTTTCTGATAGCTATTATATGTGCTTACACTAAACTGCACATGGAATATCGATATAAGCTACAAACAACACAAAAAAATCACATTGATCAATTCATGAGAGTAATTTGGAAAACTTGAAAATGTTCAGATTTAGGAAAATAGGGTTACCGTATATTTTCACTCACTATTTCGACATATATTGGGTTTCCGTGAAACCAAAACCCGTTTCGGAATCCTTATACACCTATCTTTGACTCGATATAAATCTCCAGACGTAATTTTTAAAATTCTCTGAGTATTAAATGCTAGAGTTAACCCCAAGTTGCCCCTAAATTCATGTTAAAGCGGTATTGTGCAACCTTGCAAACCCCCGAGCTCCCCAAAAAGACAGTTATACATATCAAAATTTATAAAGGGTTTAGAAAGAATACTGTCTAGCCAATAACATATCAAAAAATTGGATATCAACGATGAAAGGTGTCCTTGTTAGCAATGCAACCCTAGCTGAGCCCTTTTTTCTGATTTTTACAAAATTCTGAGACATTCCGATTCGTTTTAATTCAATTAAAAAAAAAGTATTCAAGATATTCACTTGAATTTTTGCATAACGTCTTAAAATGTCAGTTTCCAGGTGTGTGCAAAATTTCAGACAAATATCTTAAGTAATTATTATATTATTAATATATTAGGATTTTAGCATATCTCATATTCATCATATATATCATCTGGGTATATCAGGTAGTGGGGATTTTCTATGAAGTCGATTTTTGCCCGGGCAGCCCCTATTTCTAGGGGAGGGTTAGGGGGCGTTTAAGTAACATAAGAAAGGATATGTAGCTAACACCTGTTAGGGCACAGAAAAGTTTCAAACCCTCAACGGGAAAGGCATAGGGTTAGAGTTAGACTTTTACCGCTTATACCTTTTTAGAAAGAGGGGGGATCAAAACGAATCTTGGGGCGTAATCGGGTCCCCCTCTGACTTAAATCTGATCACCAAAACGCCTCCTAACCCTCCTCAGAAAACCCTAACCCCCGGGGACCGTAGCCACTACCCCTATGCCATGTAGTCATGTACCGCTTCGTGCTAATTAGGGTTAGGGTTAGGGTTAGGGTTAGGGTTAGGGTTAGGGTTAGGGGTTAGGGTTAGGGTTAGGGTTAGGGTTAGGGTTAGGGTTAGGGGTTAGGGTTAGGGTTAGGGTTAGGGGTTAGGGTTAGGGTTAGGGTTAGGGTTAGGGTTAGGGTTAGGTTAGGGTTAGGGTTAGGGTTAGGGTTATGACGAAGTAGCTTAGGGTTAGGGTTAGGGTTAGGGTTAGGGTTAGGGTTAGGTTAGGGTTAGGGTTAGGGTTAGGGTTAGGTTAGGGTTAGGGTTAGGGTTAGGGTTAGGGGTTAGGGTTAGGGTTAGGGTATTAGGCAATTGTTGCTGATAAACCGTCGGATGGTCAATTAGTAAGGAGTAAATCGGCTTGGCGTATGAATACAAACCAAAGGGTTAAGGGTTAGGGTTAGGGTTAGGGTTAGTGTTACAGTGCATTCTTTGTTAATTGGGTTAGGGTTAGGGTTAGGGTTAGGGTTAGGGTTAGGGTTAGGGTTAGGGTTAGGTTAGGGTTAGGGGTTAGGGTTAGGGTTAGGGTTAGGGTTAGGGTTAGGGTTAGGGTTAGAGGTTAGGGTTAGGGTTAGGGTTAGGGTTAGGGTTAGGGTTAGGGTTAGGGTTAGGGTATTAGGCAATTGTGGCTGATAAACCGTCGGATGGTCAATTACTTAGGAGTAAATCGGCTTGGCGTATGAATACAAACCAAAGGGTTAAGGGTTAGGGTTAGGGTTAGGGTTAGTGTTACAGTGCATTCTTTGTTAATTGGGTTAGGGTTAGGGTTAGTGTTAGGAACTACTTTCACCCATTCGAAGTGCGCGTGCGCAACTTCAACCCATTAGTATGTATGTTTGGACTTGCTTATATATTACATGTTTTCTATAATAACACACTAGTGGTATAGCTAATTTGCATAAATAAATTTACAAAGGGAGGTAATTATAATGTAAGTCTATGGGAAACTTCATTTGCAAAAATAAATATTTCTACTGGAGATGCATACCTGAAAGTTTGTTCTAAGGGGTAATCGACCCTTCTGCATCGATTGGCATGATCAGAAAGGTCGTAGGATAAACCGTTTAAAAGTTACAAGCTATGGAATAAAGCATTAAAAGCGTTTTAATAAGTGTTTTGTTACAACTTTACATGCATATATCTCAGTGTTGTCTTAACCGATTTTCTAAAGTAGACCAGTTCTGGAAAGCTAAAACTATACTCTATTACGTGGCAAAGACCAGTAGTAATCAGATAGTTAGCAACGATTTTATATCTGTATGAAAACGGCGAAAAAGCCATTTACCAAAACAAAAGTTTGAAAAATTGACAAAGTCCAACATTTTTAGGTGTTTTTCAACAATGTGTTATTTTTGCATTTTGGATGTTTTTGAGTGTTTTTGAAGGGTTAGGGTTAGGGTTAGGGTTAGGGTATTAGGCAATTGTTGCTGATAAACCGTCGGATGGTCAATTAGTAAGGAGTAAATCGGCTTGGCTAGGGTTAGGGTTAGGGTTAGGGTTAGGGTATTAGGCAATTGTTGCTGATAAACCGTCGGATGGTCAATTAGTAAGGAGTAAATCGGCTTGGCGTATGAATACAAACCAAAGGGTTAAGGGTTAGGGTTAGGGTTAGGGTTAGTGTTACAGTGCATTCTTTGTTAATTGGGTTAGGGTTAGGGTTAGTGTTAGGAACTACTTTCACCCATTCGAAGTGCGCGTGCGCAACTTCAACCCATTAGTATGTATGTTTGGACTTGCTTATATAGTACATGTTTTCTATAATAACACACTAGTGGTATAGCTAATTTGCATAAATAAATTACAAAGGGAGGTAATTATAATGTAAGTCTATGGGAAACTTCATTTGCAAAAATAAATATTTCTACTGGAGATGCATACCTGAAAGTTTGTTCTAAGGGGTAATCGACCCTTCTGCATCGATTGGCATGATCAGAAAGGTCGTAGGATAAACCGTTTAAAAGTTACAAGCTATGGAATAAAGCATTAAAAGCGTTTTAATAAGTGTTTTGTTACAACTTTACATGCATATATCTCAGTGTTGTCTTAACCGATTTTCTAAAGTAGACCAGTTCTGGAAAGCTAAAACTATACTCTATTACGTGGCAAAGACCAGTAGTAATCAGATAGTTAGCAACGATTTTATATCTGTATGAAAACGGCGAAAAAGCCATTTACCAAAACAAAAGTTTGAAAAATTGACAAAGTCCAACATTTTTAGGTGTTTTTCAACAATGTGTTATTTTTGCATTTTGGATGTTTTTGAGTGTTTTTGAAGTTAGGGTTAGGGTTAGGGTTAGGGTATTAGGCAATTGTTGCTGTTAACCGTCGGATGGTCAATTAGTAAGGAGTAAATCGGCTTGGCGTATGAATACAAACCAAAGGGTTAAGGGTAAGGGTTAGGGTTAGGGTTAGGGTTAGGGTTAGGGGTTAGGGGTTAGGGTTAGGGTTAGGGTTAGGGTTAGGGTTAGGGTTAGGTTAGGGTTAGGGTTAGGGTTAGGGTTAGGGTTAGGGGTTAGGGTTAGGGTTAGGGTTAGGGTTAGGGTTAGGGTATTAGGCAATTGTTGCTGATAAACCGTCGGATGGTCAATTAGTAAGGAGTAAATCGGCTTGGCGTATGAATACAAACCAAAGGGTTAAGGGTTAGGGTTAGGGTTAGGGTTAGTGTTACAGTGCATTCTTTGTTAATTGGGTTAGGGTTAGGGTTAGTGTTAGGAACTACTTTCACCCATTCGAAGTGCGCGTGCGCAACTTCAACCCATTAGTATGTATGTTTGGACTTGCTTATATAGTACATGTTTTCTATAATAACACACTAGTGGTATAGCTAATTTGCATAAATAAATTACAAAGGGAGGTAATTATAATGTAAGTCTATGGGAAACTTCATTTGCAAAAATAAATATTTCTACTGGAGATGCATACCTGAAAGTTTGTTCTAAGGGGTAATCGACCCTTCTGCATCGATTGGCATGATCAGAAAGGTCGTAGGATAAACCGTTTAAAAGTTACAAGCTATGGAATAAAGCATTAAAAGCGTTTTAATAAGTGTTTTGTTACAACTTTACATGCATATATCTCAGTGTTGTCTTAATCGATTTTCTAAAGTAGACCAGTTCTGGAAAGCTAAAACTATACTCTATTACGTGGCAAAGACCAGTAGTAATCAGATAGTTAGCAACGATTTTATATCTGTATGAAAACGGCGAAAAAGCCATTTACCAAAACAAAAGTTTGAAAAATTGACAAAGTCCAACATTTTTAGGTGTTTTTCAACAATGTGTTATTTTTGCATTTTGGATGTTTTTGAGTGTTTTTGAACATATTTGTAGGACCCATTTTTTTTTCATTTTTCGATCAAAGTATGAAGTTGGACTTGAAAAATTGTCAAAGTCATTTTTCATCAAAAGTGTCATTTTGAGTCAAAAGTGTCATTTTAAGTCATTTTGAGTCAAAAGTGTCACTTTGAGTCAAAAGTGTGATTTTGAGTCAAAAGTGTGATGTTGAGTCAAAAACGTCATTTTCAGTCAAAAGTGTCATTTTAAGTCATTTTGAGTCAAAAGTGTATTTTTAAGTCAAAAGTGTCATTTTGAGTCAAAAGTGTCAGTTTAAGTGATTTTGAGTCAAAAGTGTATTTTTAAGTCCAAAGTGTCATTTTGAGTCAAAAGTGTATTTTTAAGTCAAAAGTGTCATTTTGAGTCAAAAGTGTCAGTTTAAGTCATTTTGAGTCAAAAGTGTCATTTTGAGTCAAAAGTGTATTTTTGAGTCCAAAGTGTCATTTTGAGTTAAAGGTGTATTTTTAAGTCATTTTAAGTCAAAAGTGTCATTTTGAGTCAAAAGTGTCATTTTAAGTCATTTTGAGTCAAAAGTGTCACTAGGTTAGGGTTAGGGTTAGGGTTAGGGTTAGGGTTAGGGTTAGGGTTAGGTTAGGGTTAGGGTTAGGGTTAGGGTTAGGGTTAGGGTTAGGTTAGGGTTAGGGTTAGGGTTAGGGTTAGGGTTAGGTTAGGGTTAGGGTTAGGGTTAGGGTTAGGGTTAGGGTATTAGGCAATTGTTGCTGATAAACCGTCGGATGGTCAATTAGTAAGGAGTAAATCGGCTTGGCGTATGAATACAAACCAAAGGGTTAAGGGTTAGGGTTAGGGTTAGGGTTAGTGTTACAGTGCATTCTTTGTTAATTGGGTTAGGGTTAGGGTTAGGGTTAGGGTTAGGGTTAGGGTTAGGGTTAGGGGTTAGGGTTAGGGTTAGGGTTAGGGTTAGGGTTAGGGTTAGGGGTTAGGGTTAGGGTTAGGGTTAGGGTTAGGGTATTAGGCAATTGTTGCTGATAAACCGTCGGATGGTCAATTAGTAAGGAGTAAATCGGCTTGGCGTATGAATACAAACCAAAGGGTTAAGGGTTAGGGTTAGGGTTAGGGTTAGTGTTACAGTGCAGGGTTAGGGTTAGGGTTAGGGTTAGGGTTAGGGTATTAGGCAATTGTTGCTGATAAACCGTCGGATGGTCAATTAGTAAGGAGTAAATCGGCTTGGCGTATGAATACAAACCAAAGGGTTAAGGGTTAGGGTTAGGGTTAGGGTTAGTGTTACAGTGCATTCTTTGTTAATTGGGTTAGGGTTAGGGTTAGTGTTACGAACTACTTTCACCCATTCGAAGTGCGCGTGCGCAACTTCAACCCATTAGTATGTATGTTTGGACTTGCTTATATAGTACATGTTTTCTATAATAACACACTAGTGGTATAGCTAATTTGCATAAATAAATTACAAAGGGAGGTAATTATAATGTAAGTCTATGGGAAACTTCATTTGCAAAAATAAATATTTCTACTGGAGATGCATACCTGAAAGTTTGTTCTAAGGGGTAATCGACCCTTCTGCATCGATTGGCATGATCAGAAAGGTCGTAGGATAAACCGTTTAAAAGTTACAAGCTATGGAATAAAGCATTAAAAGCGTTTTAATAAGTGTTTTGTTACAACTTTACATGCATATATCTCAGTGTTGTCTTAACCGATTTTCTAAAGTAGACCAGTTCTGGAAAGCTAAAACTATACTCTATTACGTGGCAAAGACCAGTAGTAATCAGATAGTTAGCAACGATTTTATATCTGTATGAAAACGGCGAAAAAGCCATTTACCAAAACAAAAGTTTGAAAAATTGACAAAGTCCAACATTTTTAGGTGTTTTTCAACAATGTGTTATTTTTGCATTTTGGATGTTTTTGAGTGTTTTTGAAGTTAGGGTTAGGGTTAGGGTTAGGGTATTAGGCAATTGTTGCTGTTAACCGTCGGATGGTCAATTAGTAAGGAGTAAATCGGCTTGGCGTATGAATACAAACCAAAGGGTTAAGGGTTAGGGTTAGGGTTAGGGTTAGGGTTAGGGTTAGGGTTAGGGTTAGGGTTAGGGTTAGGGTTAGGGGTTAGGGTTAGGGTTAGGGTTAGGGTTAGGGTTAGGGTTAGGGTTAGGGGTTAGGGTTAGGGTTAGGGTTAGGGTTAGGGTTAGGGTTAGGGTTAGGGTTAGGGTTAGGGGTTAGGGGTTAGGGTTAGGGTTAGGGTTAGGGTTAGGGTTAGGGTTAGGGTTAGGGGTTAGGGTTAGGGTTAGGGTTAGGGTTAGGGTTAGGGTTAGGGTTTAGGGTTAGGGTTAGGGTTAGGGTTAGGGTTAGGGTTAGGGGTTAGGGTTAGGGTTAGGGTTAGGGTTAGGGTTAGGGTTAGGGTTAGGGTATTAGGCAATTGTGGCTGATAAACCGTCGGATGATCAATTAGTTAGGAGTAAATCGGCTTGGCGTATGAATACAAACCAAAGGGTTAAGGGTTAGGGTTAGGGTTAGGGTTAGTGTTACAGTGCATTCTTTGTTAATTGGGTTAGGGTTAGGGTTAGTGTTAGGAACTACTTTCACCCATTCGAAGTGCGCGTGCGCAACTTCAACCCATTAGTATGTATGTTTGGACTTGCTTATATGTAACATGTTTTCTATAATAACACACTAGTGGTATAGCTAATTTGCATAAATAAATTACAAAAGGGAGGTAATTATAATGTAAGTCTATGGGAAACTTCATTTGCAAAAATAAATATTTCTACTGGAGATGCATACCTGAAAGTTTGTTCTAAGGGGTAATCGACCCTTCTGCATCGATTGGCATGATCAGAAAGGTCGTAGGATAAACCGTTTAAAAGTTACAAGCTATGGAATAAAGCATTAAAAGCGTTTTAATAAGTGTTTTGTTACAACTTTACATGCATATATCTCAGTGTTGTCTTAACCGATTTTCTAAAGTAGACCAGTTCTGGAAAGCTAAAACTATACTCTATTACGTGGCAAAGACCAGTAGTAATCAGATAGTTAGCAACGATTTTATATCTGTATGAAAACGGCGAAAAAGCCATTTACCAAAACAAAAGTTTGAAAAATTGACAAAGTCCAACATTTTTAGGTGTTTTTCAACAATGTGTTATTTTTGCATTTTGGATGTTTTTGAGTGTTTTTGAAGTTAGGGTTAGGGTTAGGGTTAGGGTATTAGGCAATTGTTGCTGTTAACCGTCGGATGGTCAATTAGTAAGGAGTAAATCGGCTTGGCGTATGAATACAAACCAAAGGGTTAAGGGTTAGGGTTAGGGTTAGGGTTAGGGTATTAGGCAATTGTGGCTGATAAACCGTCGGATGATCAATTAGTTAGGAGTAAATCGGCTTGGCGTATGAATACAAACCAAAGGGTTAAGGGTTAGGGTTAGGGTTAGGGTTAGTGTTACAGTGCATTCTTTGTTAATTGGGTTAGGGTTAGGGTTAGGGTTAGGGTTAGGGTTAGGGTTAGGGTTAGGTTAGGGTTAGGGTTAGGGTTAGGGTTAGGGTTAGGGTTAGGGTTAGGGTTAGGGGGTTAGGGTTAGGGGTTAGGGTTAGGGTTAGGGTTAGGGTTAGGGTTAGGGTTAGGGTTAGGGTTAGGGTTAGGGTATTAGGCAATTGTGGCTGATAAACCGTCGGATGATCAATTAGTAAGGAGTAAATCGGCTTGGCGTATGAATACAAACCAAAGGGTTAAGGGTTAGGGTTAGGGTTAGGGTTAGTGTTACAGTGCATTCTTTGTTAGGGTTAGGGTTAGGGTTAGGGTTAGGGTTAGGGTTAGGGTTAGGGTTAGGGGGTTAGGGTTAGGGTTAGGGTTAGGGTTAGGGTTAGGGTTAGGGTTAGGGTTAGGTTAGGGTTAGGGTTAGGGTTAGGGTTAGGGTTAGGGTTAGGGTTAGGGTTAGGGTTAGGTTAGGGTTAGGGTTAGGGTTAGGGTTAGGGTTAGGGTTAGGGTTAGGGTTAGGGGTTAGGGTTAGGGTTAGGGTTAGGGTTAGGGTTAGGTTAGGGTTAGGGTTAGGGTTAGGGTTAGGGTTAGGGTTAGGGTTAGGGTTAGGGTTAGGGTTAGGGTTAGGGTTAGGGTTAGGGTTAGGGTTAGGGTTAGGGTTAGGGTTAGGGTTAGGGTTAGGGTTAGGGTTAGGGTTAGGGTTAGGGTTAGGGTTAGGGTTAGGGTTAGGGTTAGGGTTAGGGTTAGGGTTAGGGTTAGGGTTAGGGTTAGGGTTAGGGTTAGGGTTAGGGTTAGGGTTAGGGTTAGGGTTAGGGGTTAGGGTTAGGGTTAGGGTTAGGGTTAGGGTTAGGGTTAGGGGTTAGGGTTAGGGTTAGGGTTAGGGTTAGGGTTAGGGTTAGGGTTAGGGTTAGGGTTAGGGTTAGGGTTAGGGTTAGGGTTAGGGTTAGGGTTAGGGTTAGGTTAGGGTATTAGGCAATTGTGGCTGATAAACCGTCGGATGATCAATTAGTTAGGAGTAAATCGGCTTGGCGTATGAATACAAACCAAAGGGTTAAGGGTTAGGGTTAGGGTTAGGGTTAGTGTTACAGTGCATTCTTTGTTAATTGGGTTAGGGTTAGGGTTAGTGTTAGGAACTACTTTCACCCATTCGAAGTGCGCGTGCGCAACTTCAACCCATTAGTATGTATGTTTGGACTTGCTTATATGTAACATGTTTTCTATAATAACACACTAGTGGTATAGCTAATTTGCATAAATAAATTACAAAAGGGAGGTAATTATAATGTAAGTCTATGGGAAACTTCATTTGCAAAAATAAATATTTCTACTGGAGATGCATACCTGAAAGTTTGTTCTAAGGGGTAATCGACCCTTCTGCATCGATTGGCATGATCAGAAAGGTCGTAGGATAAACCGTTTAAAAGTTACAAGCTATGGAATAAAGCATTAAAAGCGTTTTAATAAGTGTTTTGTTACAACTTTACATGCATATATCTCAGTGTTGTCTTAACCGATTTTCTAAAGTAGACCAGTTCTGGAAAGCTAAAACTATACTCTATTACGTGGCAAAGACCAGTAGTAATCAGATAGTTAGCAACGATTTTATATCTGTATGAAAACGGCGAAAAAGCCATTTACCAAAACAAAAGTTTGAAAAATTGACAAAGTCCAACATTTTTAGGTGTTTTTCAACAATGTGTTATTTTTGCATTTTGGATGTTTTTGAGTGTTTTTGAAGTTAGGGTTAGGGTTAGGGTTAGGGTATTAGGCAATTGTTGCTGTTAACCGTCGGATGGTCAATTAGTAAGGAGTAAATCGGCTTGGCGTATGAATACAAACCAAAGGGTTAAGGGTTAGGGTTAGGGTTAGGGTTAGGGTATTAGGCAATTGTGGCTGATAAACCGTCGGATGATCAATTAGTTAGGAGTAAATCGGCTTGGCGTATGAATACAAACCAAAGGGTTAAGGGTTAGGGTTAGGGTTAGGGTTAGTGTTACAGTGCATTCTTTGTTAATTGGGTTAGGGTTAGGGTTAGGGTTAGGGTTAGGGTTAGGGTTAGGGTTAGGGTTAGGTTAGGGTTAGGGTTAGGGTTAGGGTTAGGGTTAGGGTTAGGGTTAGGGTTAGGGGGTTAGGGTTAGGGGTTAGGGTTAGGGTTAGGGTTAGGGTTAGGGTTAGGGTTAGGGTTAGGGTTAGGGTTAGGGTTAGGGTATTAGGCAATTGTGGCTGATAAACCGTCGGATGATCAATTAGTAAGGAGTAAATCGGCTTGGCGTATGAATACAAACCAAAGGGTTAAGGGTTAGGGTTAGGGTTAGGGTTAGTGTTACAGTGCATTCTTTGTTAGGGTTAGGGTTAGGGTTAGGGTTAGGGTTAGGGTTAGGGTTAGGGTTAGGGGGTTAGGGTTAGGGTTAGGGTTAGGGTTAGGGTTAGGGTTAGGGTTAGGGTTAGGTTAGGGTTAGGGTTAGGGTTAGGGTTAGGGTTAGGGTTAGGGTTAGGGTTAGGGTTAGGTTAGGGTTAGGGTTAGGGTTAGGGTTAGGGTTAGGGTTAGGGTTAGGGTTAGGGGTTAGGGTTAGGGTTAGGGTTAGGGTTAGGGTTAGGTTAGGGTTAGGGTTAGGGTTAGGGTTAGGGTTAGGGTTAGGGTTAGGGTTAGGGTTAGGGTTAGGGTTAGGGTTAGGGTTAGGGTTAGGGTTAGGGTTAGGGTTAGGGTTAGGGTTAGGGTTAGGGTTAGGGTTAGGGTTAGGGTTAGGGTTAGGGTTAGGGTTAGGGTTAGGGTTAGGGTTAGGGTTAGGGTTAGGGTTAGGGTTAGGGTTAGGGTTAGGGTTAGGGTTAGGGTTAGGGTTAGGGTTAGGGTTAGGGTTAGGGTTAGGGTTAGGGTTAGGGTTAGGGTTAGGGTTAGGGTTAGGGTTAGGGTTAGGGTTAGGGTTAGGGTTAGGGTTAGGGTTAGGGTTAGGGTTAGGGTTAGGGTTAGGGTTAGGGTTAGGGTTAGGGTTAGGGTTAGGGTTAGGGTTAGGGTTAGGGTTAGGGTTAGGGTTAGGGTTAGGGTTAGGGTTAGGGTTAGGGTTAGGGTTAGGGTTAGGGTTAGGGTTAGGGTTAGGGTTAGGGTTAGGGTTAGGGTTAGGGTTAGGGTTAGGGTTAGGGTTAGGGTTAGGGTTAGGGTTAGGGTTAGGGTTAGGGTTAGGGTTAGGGTTAGGGTTAGGGTTAGGGTTAGGGTTAGGGTTAGGGTTAGGGTTAGGGTTAGGGTTAGGGTTAGGGGTTAGGGTTAGGGTTAGGGTTAGGGTTAGGGTTAGGGTTAGGGTTAGGGTTAGGGTTAGGGTTAGGGTTAGGGTTAGGGTTAGGGTTAGGGTTAGGGTTAGGGTTAGGGTTAGGTTAGGGTATTAGGCAATTGTGGCTGATAAACCGTCGGATGATCAATTAGTTAGGAGTAAATCGGCTTGGCGTATGAATACAAACCAAAGGGTTAAGGGTTAGGGTTAGGGTTAGGGTTAGTGTTACAGTGCATTCTTTGTTAATTGGGTTAGGGTTAGGGTTAGTGTTAGGAACTACTTTCACCCATTCGAAGTGCGCGTGCGCAACTTCAACCCATTAGTATGTATGTTTGGACTTGCTTATATGTAACATGTTTTCTATAATAACACACTAGTGGTATAGCTAATTTGCATAAATAAATTACAAAAGGGAGGTAATTATAATGTAAGTCTATGGGAAACTTCATTTGCAAAAATAAATATTTCTACTGGAGATGCATACCTGAAAGTTTGTTCTAAGGGGTAATCGACCCTTCTGCATCGATTGGCATGATCAGAAAGGTCGTAGGATAAACCGTTTAAAAGTTACAAGCTATGGAATAAAGCATTAAAAGCGTTTTAATAAGTGTTTTGTTACAACTTTACATGCATATATCTCAGTGTTGTCTTAACCGATTTTCTAAAGTAGACCAGTTCTGGAAAGCTAAAACTATACTCTATTACGTGGCAAAGACCAGTAGTAATCAGATAGTTAGCAACGATTTTATATCTGTATGAAAACGGCGAAAAAGCCATTTACCAAAACAAAAGTTTGAAAAATTGACAAAGTCCAACATTTTTAGGTGTTTTTCAACAATGTGTTATTTTTGCATTTTGGATGTTTTTGAGTGTTTTTGAAGTTAGGGTTAGGGTTAGGGTTAGGGTATTAGGCAATTGTTGCTGTTAACCGTCGGATGGTCAATTAGTAAGGAGTAAATCGGCTTGGCGTATGAATACAAACCAAAGGGTTAAGGGTTAGGGTTAGGGTTAGGGTTAGGGTATTAGGCAATTGTGGCTGATAAACCGTCGGATGATCAATTAGTTAGGAGTAAATCGGCTTGGCGTATGAATACAAACCAAAGGGTTAAGGGTTAGGGTTAGGGTTAGGGTTAGTGTTACAGTGCATTCTTTGTTAATTGGGTTAGGGTTAGGGTTAGGGTTAGGGTTAGGGTTAGGGTTAGGGTTAGGGTTAGGTTAGGGTTAGGGTTAGGGTTAGGGTTAGGGTTAGGGTTAGGGTTAGGGTTAGGGGGTTAGGGTTAGGGGTTAGGGTTAGGGTTAGGGTTAGGGTTAGGGTTAGGGTTAGGGTTAGGGTTAGGGTTAGGGTTAGGGTATTAGGCAATTGTGGCTGATAAACCGTCGGATGATCAATTAGTAAGGAGTAAATCGGCTTGGCGTATGAATACAAACCAAAGGGTTAAGGGTTAGGGTTAGGGTTAGGGTTAGTGTTACAGTGCATTCTTTGTTAGGGTTAGGGTTAGGGTTAGGGTTAGGGTTAGGGTTAGGGTTAGGGTTAGGGGGTTAGGGTTAGGGTTAGGGTTAGGGTTAGGGTTAGGGTTAGGGTTAGGGTTAGGTTAGGGTTAGGGTTAGGGTTAGGGTTAGGGTTAGGGTTAGGGTTAGGGTTAGGGTTAGGTTAGGGTTAGGGTTAGGGTTAGGGTTAGGGTTAGGGTTAGGGTTAGGGTTAGGGGTTAGGGTTAGGGTTAGGGTTAGGGTTAGGGTTAGGTTAGGGTTAGGGTTAGGGTTAGGGTTAGGGTTAGGGTTAGGGTTAGGGTTAGGGTTAGGGTTAGGGTTAGGGTTAGGGTTAGGGTTAGGGTTAGGGTTAGGGTTAGGGTTAGGGTTAGGGTTAGGGTTAGGGTTAGGGTTAGGGTTAGGGTTAGGGTTAGGGTTAGGGTTAGGGTTAGGGTTAGGGTTAGGGTTAGGGTTAGGGTTAGGGTTAGGGTTAGGGTTAGGGTTAGGGTTAGGGTTAGGGTTAGGGTTAGGGTTAGGGTTAGGGTTAGGGTTAGGGTTAGGGTTAGGGTTAGGGTTAGGGTTAGGGTTAGGGTTAGGGTTAGGGTTAGGGTTAGGGTTAGGGTTAGGGTTAGGGTTAGGGTTAGGGTTAGGGTTAGGGTTAGGGTTAGGGTTAGGGTTAGGGTTAGGGTTAGGGTTAGGGTTAGGGTTAGGGTTAGGGTTAGGGTTAGGGTTAGGGTTAGGGTTAGGGTTAGGGTTAGGGTTAGGGTTAGGGTTAGGGTTAGGGTTAGGGTTAGGGTTAGGGTTAGGGTTAGGGTTAGGGTTAGGGTTAGGGTTAGGGTTAGGGTTAGGGTTAGGGTTAGGGTTAGGGTTAGGGTTAGGGTTAGGGTTAGGGTTAGGGTTAGGGTTAGGGTTAGGGTTAGGGTTAGGGTTAGGGTTAGGGTTAGGGTTAGGGTTAGGGTTAGGGTTAGGGTTAGGGTTAGGGTTAGGGTTAGGGTTAGGGTTAGGGTTAGGGTTAGGGTTAGGGTTAGGGTTAGGGTTAGGGTTAGGGTTAGGGTTAGGGTTAGGGTTAGGGTTAGGGTTAGGGTTAGGGTTAGGGTTAGGGTTAGGGTTAGGGTTAGGGTTAGGGTTAGGGTTAGGGTTAGGGTTAGGGTTAGGGTTAGGGTTAGGGTTAGGGTTAGGGTTAGGGTTAGGGTTAGGGTTAGGGTTAGGGTTAGGGTTAGGGTTAGGGTTAGGGTTAGGGTTAGGGTTAGGGTTAGGGTTAGGGTTAGGGGTTAGGGTTAGGGTTAGGGTTAGGGTTAGGGTTAGGGTTAGGGGTTAGGGTTAGGGTTAGGGTTAGGGTTAGGGTTAGGGTTAGGGTTAGGGTTAGGGTTAGGGTTAGGGTTAGGGTTAGGGTTAGGGTTAGGGTTAGGGTTAGGGTTAGGGTTAGGGTTAGGGTTAGGTTAGGGTATTAGGCAATTGTGGCTGATAAACCGTCGGATGATCAATTAGTTAGGAGTAAATCGGCTTGGCGTATGAATACAAACCAAAGGGTTAAGGGTTAGGGTTAGGGTTAGGGTTAGTGTTACAGTGCATTCTTTGTTAATTGGGTTAGGGTTAGGGTTAGTGTTAGGAACTACTTTCACCCATTCGAAGTGCGCGTGCGCAACTTCAACCCATTAGTATGTATGTTTGGACTTGCTTATATGTAACATGTTTTCTATAATAACACACTAGTGGTATAGCTAATTTGCATAAATAAATTACAAAAGGGAGGTAATTATAATGTAAGTCTATGGGAAACTTCATTTGCAAAAATAAATATTTCTACTGGAGATGCATACCTGAAAGTTTGTTCTAAGGGGTAATCGACCCTTCTGCATCGATTGGCATGATCAGAAAGGTCGTAGGATAAACCGTTTAAAAGTTACAAGCTATGGAATAAAGCATTAAAAGCGTTTTAATAAGTGTTTTGTTACAACTTTACATGCATATATCTCAGTGTTGTCTTAACCGATTTTCTAAAGTAGACCAGTTCTGGAAAGCTAAAACTATACTCTATTACGTGGCAAAGACCAGTAGTAATCAGATAGTTAGCAACGATTTTATATCTGTATGAAAACGGCGAAAAAGCCATTTACCAAAACAAAAGTTTGAAAAATTGACAAAGTCCAACATTTTTAGGTGTTTTTCAACAATGTGTTATTTTTGCATTTTGGATGTTTTTGAGTGTTTTTGAAGTTAGGGTTAGGGTTAGGGTTAGGGTATTAGGCAATTGTTGCTGTTAACCGTCGGATGGTCAATTAGTAAGGAGTAAATCGGCTTGGCGTATGAATACAAACCAAAGGGTTAAGGGTTAGGGTTAGGGTTAGGGTTAGGGTATTAGGCAATTGTGGCTGATAAACCGTCGGATGATCAATTAGTTAGGAGTAAATCGGCTTGGCGTATGAATACAAACCAAAGGGTTAAGGGTTAGGGTTAGGGTTAGGGTTAGTGTTACAGTGCATTCTTTGTTAATTGGGTTAGGGTTAGGGTTAGGGTTAGGGTTAGGGTTAGGGTTAGGGTTAGGGTTAGGTTAGGGTTAGGGTTAGGGTTAGGGTTAGGGTTAGGGTTAGGGTTAGGGTTAGGGGGTTAGGGTTAGGGGTTAGGGTTAGGGTTAGGGTTAGGGTTAGGGTTAGGGTTAGGGTTAGGGTTAGGGTTAGGGTTAGGGTATTAGGCAATTGTGGCTGATAAACCGTCGGATGATCAATTAGTAAGGAGTAAATCGGCTTGGCGTATGAATACAAACCAAAGGGTTAAGGGTTAGGGTTAGGGTTAGGGTTAGTGTTACAGTGCATTCTTTGTTAGGGTTAGGGTTAGGGTTAGGGTTAGGGTTAGGGTTAGGGTTAGGGTTAGGGGGTTAGGGTTAGGGTTAGGGTTAGGGTTAGGGTTAGGGTTAGGGTTAGGGTTAGGTTAGGGTTAGGGTTAGGGTTAGGGTTAGGGTTAGGGTTAGGGTTAGGGTTAGGGTTAGGTTAGGGTTAGGGTTAGGGTTAGGGTTAGGGTTAGGGTTAGGGTTAGGGTTAGGGTTAGGGTTAGGGTTAGGTTAGGGTTAGGGTTAGGGTTAGGGTTAGGGTTAGGGTTAGGGTTAGGGTTAGGGTTAGGGTTAGGGTTAGGGTTAGGGTTAGGGTTAGGGTTAGGGTTAGGGTTAGGGTTAGGGTTAGGGTTAGGGTTAGGGTTAGGGTTAGGGTTAGGGTTAGGGTTAGGGTTAGGGTTAGGGTTAGGGTTAGGGTTAGGGTTAGGGTTAGGGTTAGGGTTAGGGTTAGGGTTAGGGTTAGGGTTAGGGTTAGGGTTAGGGTTAGGGTTAGGGTTAGGGTTAGGGTTAGGGTTAGGGTTAGGGTTAGGGTTAGGGTTAGGGTTAGGGTTAGGGTTAGGGTTAGGGTTAGGGTTAGGGTTAGGGTTAGGGTTAGGGTTAGGGTTAGGGTTAGGGTTAGGGTTAGGGTTAGGGTTAGGGTTAGGGTTAGGGTTAGGGTTAGGGTTAGGGTTAGGGTTAGGGTTAGGGTTAGGGTTAGGGTTAGGGTTAGGGTTAGGGTTAGGGTTAGGGTTAGGGTTAGGGTTAGGGTTAGGGTTAGGGTTAGGGTTAGGGTTAGGGTTAGGGTTAGGGTTAGGGTTAGGGTTAGGGTTAGGGTTAGGGTTAGGGTTAGGGTTAGGGTTAGGGTTAGGGTTAGGGTTAGGGTTAGGGTTAGGGTTAGGGTTAGGGTTAGGGTTAGGGTTAGGGTTAGGGTTAGGGTTAGGGTTAGGGTTAGGGTTAGGGTTAGGGTTAGGGTTAGGGTTAGGGTTAGGGTTAGGGTTAGGGTTAGGGTTAGGGTTAGGGTTAGGGTTAGGGTTAGGGTTAGGGTTAGGGTTAGGGTTAGGGTTAGGGTTAGGGTTAGGGTTAGGGTTAGGGTTAGGGTTAGGGTTAGGGTTAGGGTTAGGGTTAGGGTTAGGGTTAGGGTTAGGGTTAGGGTTAGGGTTAGGGTTAGGGTTAGGGTTAGGGTTAGGGTTAGGGTTAGGGTTAGGGTTAGGGTTAGGGTTAGGGTTAGGGTTAGGGTTAGGGTTAGGGTTAGGGTTAGGGTTAGGGTTAGGGTTAGGGTTAGGGTTAGGGTTAGGGTTAGGGTTAGGGTTAGGGTTAGGGTTAGGGTTAGGGTTAGGGTTAGGGTTAGGGTTAGGGTTAGGGTTAGGGTTAGGGTTAGGGTTAGGGTTAGGGTTAGGGTTAGGGTTAGGGTTAGGGTTAGGGTTAGGGTTAGGGTTAGGTTAGGGTATTAGGCAATTGTGGCTGATAAACCGTCGGATGATCAATTAGTTAGGAGTAAATCGGCTTGGCGTATGAATACAAACCAAAGGGTTAAGGGTTAGGGTTAGGGTTAGGGTTAGTGTTACAGTGCATTCTTTGTTAATTGGGTTAGGGTTAGGGTTAGTGTTAGGAACTACTTTCACCCATTCGAAGTGCGCGTGCGCAACTTCAACCCATTAGTATGTATGTTTGGACTTGCTTATATGTAACATGTTTTCTATAATAACACACTAGTGGTATAGCTAATTTGCATAAATAAATTACAAAAGGGAGGTAATTATAATGTAAGTCTATGGGAAACTTCATTTGCAAAAATAAATATTTCTACTGGAGATGCATACCTGAAAGTTTGTTCTAAGGGGTAATCGACCCTTCTGCATCGATTGGCATGATCAGAAAGGTCGTAGGATAAACCGTTTAAAAGTTACAAGCTATGGAATAAAGCATTAAAAGCGTTTTAATAAGTGTTTTGTTACAACTTTACATGCATATATCTCAGTGTTGTCTTAACCGATTTTCTAAAGTAGACCAGTTCTGGAAAGCTAAAACTATACTCTATTACGTGGCAAAGACCAGTAGTAATCAGATAGTTAGCAACGATTTTATATCTGTATGAAAACGGCGAAAAAGCCATTTACCAAAACAAAAGTTTGAAAAATTGACAAAGTCCAACATTTTTAGGTGTTTTTCAACAATGTGTTATTTTTGCATTTTGGATGTTTTTGAGTGTTTTTGAAGTTAGGGTTAGGGTTAGGGTTAGGGTATTAGGCAATTGTTGCTGTTAACCGTCGGATGGTCAATTAGTAAGGAGTAAATCGGCTTGGCGTATGAATACAAACCAAAGGGTTAAGGGTTAGGGTTAGGGTTAGGGTTAGGGTATTAGGCAATTGTGGCTGATAAACCGTCGGATGATCAATTAGTTAGGAGTAAATCGGCTTGGCGTATGAATACAAACCAAAGGGTTAAGGGTTAGGGTTAGGGTTAGGGTTAGTGTTACAGTGCATTCTTTGTTAATTGGGTTAGGGTTAGGGTTAGGGTTAGGGTTAGGGTTAGGGTTAGGGTTAGGGTTAGGTTAGGGTTAGGGTTAGGGTTAGGGTTAGGGTTAGGGTTAGGGTTAGGGTTAGGGGGTTAGGGTTAGGGGTTAGGGTTAGGGTTAGGGTTAGGGTTAGGGTTAGGGTTAGGGTTAGGGTTAGGGTTAGGGTTAGGGTATTAGGCAATTGTGGCTGATAAACCGTCGGATGATCAATTAGTAAGGAGTAAATCGGCTTGGCGTATGAATACAAACCAAAGGGTTAAGGGTTAGGGTTAGGGTTAGGGTTAGTGTTACAGTGCATTCTTTGTTAGGGTTAGGGTTAGGGTTAGGGTTAGGGTTAGGGTTAGGGTTAGGGTTAGGGGGTTAGGGTTAGGGTTAGGGTTAGGGTTAGGGTTAGGGTTAGGGTTAGGGTTAGGTTAGGGTTAGGGTTAGGGTTAGGGTTAGGGTTAGGGTTAGGGTTAGGGTTAGGGTTAGGTTAGGGTTAGGGTTAGGGTTAGGGTTAGGGTTAGGGTTAGGGTTAGGGTTAGGGGTTAGGGTTAGGGTTAGGGTTAGGGTTAGGGTTAGGGTTAGGGTTAGGGTTAGGGTTAGGGTTAGGGTTAGGGTTAGGGTTAGGGTTAGGGTTAGGGTTAGGGTTAGGGTTAGGGTTAGGGTTAGGGTTAGGGTTAGGGTTAGGGTTAGGGTTAGGGTTAGGGTTAGGGTTAGGGTTAGGGTTAGGGTTAGGGTTAGGGTTAGGGTTAGGGTTAGGGTTAGGGTTAGGGTTAGGGTTAGGGTTAGGGTTAGGGTTAGGGTTAGGGTTAGGGTTAGGGTTAGGGTTAGGGTTAGGGTTAGGGTTAGGGTTAGGGTTAGGGTTAGGGTTAGGGTTAGGGTTAGGGTTAGGGTTAGGGTTAGGGTTAGGGTTAGGGTTAGGGTTAGGGTTAGGGTTAGGGTTAGGGTTAGGGTTAGGGTTAGGGTTAGGGTTAGGGTTAGGGTTAGGGTTAGGGTTAGGGTTAGGGTTAGGGTTAGGGTTAGGGTTAGGGTTAGGGTTAGGGTTAGGGTTAGGGTTAGGGTTAGGGTTAGGGTTAGGGTTAGGGTTAGGGTTAGGGTTAGGGTTAGGGTTAGGGTTAGGGTTAGGGTTAGGGTTAGGGTTAGGGTTAGGGTTAGGGTTAGGGTTAGGGTTAGGGTTAGGGTTAGGGTTAGGGTTAGGGTTAGGGTTAGGGTTAGGGTTAGGGTTAGGGTTAGGGTTAGGGTTAGGGTTAGGGTTAGGGTTAGGGTTAGGGTTAGGGTTAGGGTTAGGGTTAGGGTTAGGGTTAGGGTTAGGGTTAGGGTTAGGGTTAGGGTTAGGGTTAGGGTTAGGGTTAGGGTTAGGGTTAGGGTTAGGGTTAGGGTTAGGGTTAGGGTTAGGGTTAGGGTTAGGGTTAGGGTTAGGGTTAGGGTTAGGGTTAGGGTTAGGGTTAGGGTTAGGGTTAGGGTTAGGGTTAGGGTTAGGGTTAGGGTTAGGGTTAGGGTTAGGGTTAGGGTTAGGGTTAGGGTTAGGGTTAGGGTTAGGGTTAGGGTTAGGGTTAGGGTTAGGGTTAGGGTTAGGGTTAGGGTTAGGGTTAGGGTTAGGGTTAGGGTTAGGGTTAGGGTTAGGGTTAGGGTTAGGGTTAGGGTTAGGGTTAGGGTTAGGGTTAGGGTTAGGGTTAGGGTTAGGGTTAGGGTTAGGGTTAGGGTTAGGGTTAGGGTTAGGGTTAGGGTTAGGGTTAGGGTTAGGGTTAGGGTTAGGGTTAGGGTTAGGGTTAGGGTTAGGGTTAGGGTTAGGGTTAGGGTTAGGGTTAGGGTTAGGGTTAGGGTTAGGGTTAGGGTTAGGGTTAGGGTTAGGGTTAGGGTTAGGGTTAGGGTTAGGGTTAGGGTTAGGGTTAGGGTTAGGGTTAGGGTTAGGGTTAGGGTTAGGGTTAGGGTTAGGGTTAGGGTTAGGGTTAGGGTTAGGGTTAGGGTTAGGGTTAGGGTTAGGGTTAGGGTTAGGGTTAGGGTTAGGGTTAGGGTTAGGGTTAGGGTTAGGGTTAGGGTTAGGGTTAGGGTTAGGGTTAGGGTTAGGGTTAGGGTTAGGGTTAGGGTTAGGGTTAGGGTTAGGGTTAGGGTTAGGGTTAGGGTTAGGGTTAGGGTTAGGGTTAGGGTTAGGGTTAGGGTTAGGGTTAGGGTTAGGGTTAGGGTTAGGGTTAGGGTTAGGGTTAGGGTTAGGGTTAGGGTTAGGGTTAGGGTTAGGGTTAGGGTTAGGGTTAGGGTTAGGGTTAGGGTTAGGGTTAGGGTTAGGGTTAGGGTTAGGGTTAGGGTATTAGGCAATTGTGGCTGATAAACCGTCGGATGATCAATTAGTTAGGAGTAAATCGGCTTGGCGTATGAATACAAACCAAAGGGTTAAGGGTTAGGGTTAGGGTTAGGGTTAGTGTTACAGTGCATTCTTTGTTAATTGGGTTAGGGTTAGGGTTAGTGTTAGGAACTACTTTCACCCATTCGAAGTGCGCGTGCGCAACTTCAACCCATTAGTATGTATGTTTGGACTTGCTTATATGTAACATGTTTTCTATAATAACACACTAGTGGTATAGCTAATTTGCATAAATAAATTACAAAAGGGAGGTAATTATAATGTAAGTCTATGGGAAACTTCATTTGCAAAAATAAATATTTCTACTGGAGATGCATACCTGAAAGTTTGTTCTAAGGGGTAATCGACCCTTCTGCATCGATTGGCATGATCAGAAAGGTCGTAGGATAAACCGTTTAAAAGTTACAAGCTATGGAATAAAGCATTAAAAGCGTTTTAATAAGTGTTTTGTTACAACTTTACATGCATATATCTCAGTGTTGTCTTAACCGATTTTCTAAAGTAGACCAGTTCTGGAAAGCTAAAACTATACTCTATTACGTGGCAAAGACCAGTAGTAATCAGATAGTTAGCAACGATTTTATATCTGTATGAAAACGGCGAAAAAGCCATTTACCAAAACAAAAGTTTGAAAAATTGACAAAGTCCAACATTTTTAGGTGTTTTTCAACAATGTGTTATTTTTGCATTTTGGATGTTTTTGAGTGTTTTTGAAGTTAGGGTTAGGGTTAGGGTTAGGGTATTAGGCAATTGTTGCTGTTAACCGTCGGATGGTCAATTAGTAAGGAGTAAATCGGCTTGGCGTATGAATACAAACCAAAGGGTTAAGGGTTAGGGTTAGGGTTAGGGTTAGGGTATTAGGCAATTGTGGCTGATAAACCGTCGGATGATCAATTAGTTAGGAGTAAATCGGCTTGGCGTATGAATACAAACCAAAGGGTTAAGGGTTAGGGTTAGGGTTAGGGTTAGTGTTACAGTGCATTCTTTGTTAATTGGGTTAGGGTTAGGGTTAGGGTTAGGGTTAGGGTTAGGGTTAGGGTTAGGGTTAGGTTAGGGTTAGGGTTAGGGTTAGGGTTAGGGTTAGGGTTAGGGTTAGGGTTAGGGGGTTAGGGTTAGGGGTTAGGGTTAGGGTTAGGGTTAGGGTTAGGGTTAGGGTTAGGGTTAGGGTTAGGGTTAGGGTTAGGGTATTAGGCAATTGTGGCTGATAAACCGTCGGATGATCAATTAGTAAGGAGTAAATCGGCTTGGCGTATGAATACAAACCAAAGGGTTAAGGGTTAGGGTTAGGGTTAGGGTTAGTGTTACAGTGCATTCTTTGTTAGGGTTAGGGTTAGGGTTAGGGTTAGGGTTAGGGTTAGGGTTAGGGTTAGGGGGTTAGGGTTAGGGTTAGGGTTAGGGTTAGGGTTAGGGTTAGGGTTAGGGTTAGGTTAGGGTTAGGGTTAGGGTTAGGGTTAGGGTTAGGGTTAGGGTTAGGGTTAGGGTTAGGGTTAGGGTTAGGGTTAGGGTTAGGGTTAGGGTTAGGGTTAGGGTTAGGGTTAGGGGTTAGGGTTAGGGTTAGGGTTAGGGTTAGGGTTAGGGTTAGGGTTAGGGTTAGGGTTAGGGTTAGGGTTAGGGTTAGGGTTAGGGTTAGGGTTAGGGTTAGGGTTAGGGTTAGGGTTAGGGTTAGGGTTAGGGTTAGGGTTAGGGTTAGGGTTAGGGTTAGGGTTAGGGTTAGGGTTAGGGTTAGGGTTAGGGTTAGGGTTAGGGTTAGGGTTAGGGTTAGGGTTAGGGTTAGGGTTAGGGTTAGGGTTAGGGTTAGGGTTAGGGTTAGGGTTAGGGTTAGGGTTAGGGTTAGGGTTAGGGTTAGGGTTAGGGTTAGGGTTAGGGTTAGGGTTAGGGTTAGGGTTAGGGTTAGGGTTAGGGTTAGGGTTAGGGTTAGGGTTAGGGTTAGGGTTAGGGTTAGGGTTAGGGTTAGGGTTAGGGTTAGGGTTAGGGTTAGGGTTAGGGTTAGGGTTAGGGTTAGGGTTAGGGTTAGGGTTAGGGTTAGGGTTAGGGTTAGGGTTAGGGTTAGGGTTAGGGTTAGGGTTAGGGTTAGGGTTAGGGTTAGGGTTAGGGTTAGGGTTAGGGTTAGGGTTAGGGTTAGGGTTAGGGTTAGGGTTAGGGTTAGGGTTAGGGTTAGGGTTAGGGTTAGGGTTAGGGTTAGGGTTAGGGTTAGGGTTAGGGTTAGGGTTAGGGTTAGGGTTAGGGTTAGGGTTAGGGTTAGGGTTAGGGTTAGGGTTAGGGTTAGGGTTAGGGTTAGGGTTAGGGTTAGGGTTAGGGTTAGGGTTAGGGTTAGGGTTAGGGTTAGGGTTAGGGTTAGGGTTAGGGTTAGGGTTAGGGTTAGGGTTAGGGTTAGGGTTAGGGTTAGGGTTAGGGTTAGGGTTAGGGTTAGGGTTAGGGTTAGGGTTAGGGTTAGGGTTAGGGTTAGGGTTAGGGTTAGGGTTAGGGTTAGGGTTAGGGTTAGGGTTAGGGTTAGGGTTAGGGTTAGGGTTAGGGTTAGGGTTAGGGTTAGGGTTAGGGTTAGGGTTAGGGTTAGGGTTAGGGTTAGGGTTAGGGTTAGGGTTAGGGTTAGGGTTAGGGTTAGGGTTAGGGTTAGGGTTAGGGTTAGGGTTAGGGTTAGGGTTAGGGTTAGGGTTAGGGTTAGGGTTAGGGTTAGGGTTAGGGTTAGGGTTAGGGTTAGGGTTAGGGTTAGGGTTAGGGTTAGGGTTAGGGTTAGGGTTAGGGTTAGGGTTAGGGTTAGGGTTAGGGTTAGGGTTAGGGTTAGGGTTAGGGTTAGGGTTAGGGTTAGGGTTAGGGTTAGGGTTAGGGTTAGGGTTAGGGTTAGGGTTAGGGTTAGGGTTAGGGTTAGGGTTAGGGTTAGGGTTAGGGTTAGGGTTAGGGTTAGGGTTAGGGTTAGGGTTAGGGTTAGGGTTAGGGTTAGGGTTAGGGTTAGGGTTAGGGTTAGGGTTAGGGTTAGGGTTAGGGTTAGGGTTAGGGTTAGGGTTAGGGTTAGGGTTAGGGTTAGGGTTAGGGTTAGGGTTAGGGTTAGGGTTAGGGTTAGGGTTAGGGTTAGGGTTAGGGTTAGGGTTAGGGTTAGGGTTAGGGTTAGGGTTAGGGTTAGGGTTAGGGTTAGGGTTAGGGTTAGGGTTAGGGTTAGGGTTAGGGTTAGGGTTAGGGTTAGGGTTAGGGTTAGGGTTAGGGTTAGGGTTAGGGTTAGGGTTAGGGTTAGGGTTAGGGTTAGGGTTAGGGTTAGGGTTAGGGTTAGGGTTAGGGTTAGGGTTAGGGTTAGGGTTAGGGTTAGGGTTAGGGTTAGGGTTAGGGTTAGGGTTAGGGTTAGGGTTAGGGTTAGGGTTAGGGTTAGGGTTAGGGTTAGGGTTAGGGTTAGGGTTAGGGTTAGGGTTAGGGTTAGGGTTAGGGTTAGGGTTAGGGTTAGGGTTAGGGTTAGGGTTAGGGTTAGGGTTAGGGTTAGGGTTAGGGTTAGGGTTAGGGTTAGGGTTAGGGTTAGGGTTAGGGTTAGGGTTAGGGTTAGGGTTAGGGTTAGGGTTAGGGTTAGGGTTAGGGTTAGGGTTAGGGTTAGGGTTAGGGTTAGGGTTAGGGTTAGGGTTAGGGTTAGGGTTAGGGTTAGGGTTAGGGTTAGGGTTAGGGTTAGGGTTAGGGTTAGGGTTAGGGTTAGGGTTAGGGTTAGGGTTAGGGTTAGGGTTAGGGTTAGGGTTAGGGTTAGGGTTAGGGTTAGGGTTAGGGTTAGGGTTAGGGTTAGGGTTAGGGTTAGGGTTAGGGTTAGGGTTAGGGTTAGGGTTAGGGTTAGGGTTAGGGTTAGGGTTAGGGTTAGGGTTAGGGTTAGGGTTAGGGTTAGGGTTAGGGTTAGGGTTAGGGTTAGGGTTAGGGTTAGGGTTAGGGTTAGGGTTAGGGTTAGGGTTAGGGTTAGGGTTAGGGTTAGGGTTAGGGTTAGGGTTAGGGTTAGGGTTAGGGTTAGGGTTAGGGTTAGGGTTAGGGTTAGGGTTAGGGTTAGGGTTAGGGTTAGGGTTAGGGTTAGGGTTAGGGTTAGGGTTAGGGTTAGGGTTAGGGTTAGGGTTAGGGTTAGGGTTAGGGTTAGGTTAGGGTTAGGGTTAGGGTTAGGGTTAGGGTATTAGGCAATTGTGGCTGATAAACCGTCGGATGATCAATTAGTTAGGAGTAAATCGGCTTGGCGTATGAATACAAACCAAAGGGTTAAGGGTTAGGGTTAGGGTTAGGGTTAGTGTTACAGTGCATTCTTTGTTAATTGGGTTAGGGTTAGGGTTAGTGTTAGGAACTACTTTCACCCATTCGAAGTGCGCGTGCGCAACTTCAACCCATTAGTATGTATGTTTGGACTTGCTTATATGTAACATGTTTTCTATAATAACACACTAGTGGTATAGCTAATTTGCATAAATAAATTACAAAAGGGAGGTAATTATAATGTAAGTCTATGGGAAACTTCATTTGCAAAAATAAATATTTCTACTGGAGATGCATACCTGAAAGTTTGTTCTAAGGGGTAATCGACCCTTCTGCATCGATTGGCATGATCAGAAAGGTCGTAGGATAAACCGTTTAAAAGTTACAAGCTATGGAATAAAGCATTAAAAGCGTTTTAATAAGTGTTTTGTTACAACTTTACATGCATATATCTCAGTGTTGTCTTAACCGATTTTCTAAAGTAGACCAGTTCTGGAAAGCTAAAACTATACTCTATTACGTGGCAAAGACCAGTAGTAATCAGATAGTTAGCAACGATTTTATATCTGTATGAAAACGGCGAAAAAGCCATTTACCAAAACAAAAGTTTGAAAAATTGACAAAGTCCAACATTTTTAGGTGTTTTTCAACAATGTGTTATTTTTGCATTTTGGATGTTTTTGAGTGTTTTTGAAGTTAGGGTTAGGGTTAGGGTTAGGGTATTAGGCAATTGTTGCTGTTAACCGTCGGATGGTCAATTAGTAAGGAGTAAATCGGCTTGGGTTAGGGTTAGGGTTAGGGTTAGGGTTAGGGTTAGGGTTAGGGTTAGGGGTTAGGGTTAGGGTTAGGGTTAGGGTTAGGGTTAGGGTTAGGGTTAGGGTTAGGGTTAGGGTTAGGGTTAGGGTTAGGGTTAGGGTTAGGGTTAGGGTTAGGGTTAGGGTTAGGGTTAGGGTTAGGGTTAGGGTTAGGGTTAGGGTTAGGGTTAGGGTTAGGGTTAGGGTTAGGGTTAGGGTTAGGGTTAGGGTTAGGGTTAGGGTTAGGGTTAGGGTTAGGGTTAGGGTTAGGGTTAGGGTTAGGGTTAGGGTTAGGGTTAGGGTTAGGGTTAGGGTTAGGGTTAGGGTTAGGGTTAGGGTTAGGGTTAGGGTTAGGGTTAGGGTTAGGGTTAGGGTTAGGGTTAGGGTTAGGGTTAGGGTTAGGGTTAGGGTTAGGGTTAGGGTTAGGGTTAGGGTTAGGTTAGGGTTAGGGTTAGGGTTAGGGTTAGGGTTAGGGTTAGGGTATTAGGCAATTGTGGCTGATAAACCGTCGGATGATCAATTAGTTAGGAGTAAATCGGCTTGGCGTATGAATACAAACCAAAGGGTTAAGGGTTAGGGTTAGGGTTAGGGTTAGTGTTACAGTGCATTCTTTGTTAATTGGGTTAGGGTTAGGGTTAGTGTTAGGAACTACTTTCACCCATTCGAAGTGCGCGTGCGCAACTTCAACCCATTAGTATGTATGTTTGGACTTGCTTATATGTAACATGTTTTCTATAATAACACACTAGTGGTATAGCTAATTTGCATAAATAAATTACAAAAGGGAGGTAATTATAATGTAAGTCTATGGGAAACTTCATTTGCAAAAATAAATATTTCTACTGGAGATGCATACCTGAAAGTTTGTTCTAAGGGGTAATCGACCCTTCTGCATCGATTGGCATGATCAGAAAGGTCGTAGGATAAACCGTTTAAAAGTTACAAGCTATGGAATAAAGCATTAAAAGCGTTTTAATAAGTGTTTTGTTACAACTTTACATGCATATATCTCAGTGTTGTCTTAACCGATTTTCTAAAGTAGACCAGTTCTGGAAAGCTAAAACTATACTCTATTACGTGGCAAAGACCAGTAGTAATCAGATAGTTAGCAACGATTTTATATCTGTATGAAAACGGCGAAAAAGCCATTTACCAAAACAAAAGTTTGAAAAATTGACAAAGTCCAACATTTTTAGGTGTTTTTCAACAATGTGTTATTTTTGCATTTTGGATGTTTTTGAGTGTTTTTGAAGTTAGGGTTAGGGTTAGGGTTAGGGTATTAGGCAATTGTTGCTGTTAACCGTCGGATGGTCAATTAGTAAGGAGTAAATCGGCTTGGCGTATGAATACAAACCAAAGGGTTAGGGTTAGGGTTAGGGTTAGGGTTAGGGTTAGGGTTAGGGTTAGGGTTAGGGTTAGGGTTAGGGTTAGGGTTAGGTTAGGGTTAGGGTTAGGGTTAGGGTTAGGGTTAGGGTTAGGGGTTAGGGTTAGGGGTTAGGGTTAGGGTTAGGGTTAGGGTTAGGGTTAGGGTTAGGGTTAGGGTTAGGGTTAGGGTTAGGGTTAGGGTTAGGGTTAGGGTTAGGGTTAGGGTTAGGGTTAGGGTTAGGGTTAGGGTTAGGGTTAGGGGGTTAGGGGTTAGGGTTAGGGTTAGGGTTAGGGTTAGGGTTAGGGTTAGGTTAGGGTTAGGGTTAGGGTTAGGGTTAGGGTTAGGGTTAGGGTTAGGGTTAGGGTATTAGGCAATTGTGGCTGATAAACCGTCGGATGATCAATTAGTTAGGAGTAAATCGGCTTGGCGTATGAATACAAACCAAAGGGTTAAGGGTTAGGGTTAGGGTTAGGGTTAGTGTTACAGTGCATTCTTTGTTAATTGGGTTAGGGTTAGGGTTAGTGTTAGGAACTACTTTCACCCATTCGAAGTGCGCGTGCGCAACTTCAACCCATTAGTATGTATGTTTGGACTTGCTTATATGTAACATGTTTTCTATAATAACACACTAGTGGTATAGCTAATTTGCATAAATAAATTACAAAAGGGAGGTAATTATAATGTAAGTCTATGGGAAACTTCATTTGCAAAAATAAATATTTCTACTGGAGATGCATACCTGAAAGTTTGTTCTAAGGGGTAATCGACCCTTCTGCATCGATTGGCATGATCAGAAAGGTCGTAGGATAAACCGTTTAAAAGTTACAAGCTATGGAATAAAGCATTAAAAGCGTTTTAATAAGTGTTTTGTTACAACTTTACATGCATATATCTCAGTGTTGTCTTAACCGATTTTCTAAAGTAGACCAGTTCTGGAAAGCTAAAACTATACTCTATTACGTGGCAAAGACCAGTAGTAATCAGATAGTTAGCAACGATTTTATATCTGTATGAAAACGGCGAAAAAGCCATTTACCAAAACAAAAGTTTGAAAAATTGACAAAGTCCAACATTTTTAGGTGTTTTTCAACAATGTGTTATTTTTGCATTTTGGATGTTTTTGAGTGTTTTTGAAGTTAGGGTTAGGGTTAGGGTTAGGGTATTAGGCAATTGTTGCTGTTAACCGTCGGATGGTCAATTAGTAAGGAGTAAATCGGCTTGGCGTATGAATACAAACCAAAGGGTTAGGGTTAGGGTTAGGGTTAGGGTTAGGGTTAGGGTTAGGGTTAGGGTTAGGGTTAGGGTTAGGGTTAGGTTAGGGTTAGGGTTAGGGTTAGGGTTAGGGTTAGGGTTAGGGGTTAGGGTTAGGGGTTAGGGTTAGGGTTAGGGTTAGGGTTAGGGTTAGGGTTAGGGTTAGGGTTAGGGTTAGGGTTAGGGTTAGGGTTAGGGTTAGGGTTAGGGTTAGGGTTAGGGTTAGGGTTAGGGTTAGGGTTAGGGTTAGGGTTAGGGGGTTAGGGGTTAGGGTTAGGGTTAGGGTTAGGGTTAGGGTTAGGGTTAGGTTAGGGTTAGGGTTAGGGTTAGGGTTAGGGTTAGGGTTAGGGTTAGGGTATTAGGCAATTGTGGCTGATAAACCGTCGGATGATCAATTAGTTAGGAGTAAATCGGCTTGGCGTATGAATACAAACCAAAGGGTTAAGGGTTAGGGTTAGGGTTAGGGTTAGTGTTACAGTGCATTCTTTGTTAATTGGGTTAGGGTTAGGGTTAGTGTTAGGAACTACTTTCACCCATTCGAAGTGCGCGTGCGCAACTTCAACCCATTAGTATGTATGTTTGGACTTGCTTATATGTAACATGTTTTCTATAATAACACACTAGTGGTATAGCTAATTTGCATAAATAAATTACAAAAGGGAGGTAATTATAATGTAAGTCTATGGGAAACTTCATTTGCAAAAATAAATATTTCTAGGGTTAGGGTTAGGGTTAGGGTTAGGGTTAGGGTTAGGGTTAGGGTTAGGGTTAGGGTTAGGGTTAGGGTTAGGGTTAGGGTTAGGGTTAGGGTTAGGGTTAGGGTTAGGGTTAGGGTTAGGGTTAGGGTTAGGGTTAGGGTTAGGGTTAGGGTTAGGGTTAGGGTTAGGGTTAGGGTTAGGGTTAGGGTTAGGGTTAGGGTTAGGGTTAGGGTTAGGGTTAGGGTTAGGGTTAGGGTTAGGGTTAGGGTTAGGGTTAGGGTTAGGGTTAGGGTTAGGGTTAGGGTTAGGGTTAGGGTTAGGGTTAGGGTTAGGGTTAGGGTTAGGGTTAGGGTTAGGGTTAGGGTTAGGGTTAGGGTTAGGGTTAGGGTTAGGGTTAGGGTTAGGGTTAGGGTTAGGGTTAGGGTTAGGGTTAGGGTTAGGGTTAGGGTTAGGGTTAGGGTTAGGGTTAGGGTTAGGGTTAGGGTTAGGGTTAGGGTTAGGGTTAGGGTTAGGGTTAGGGTTAGGGTTAGGGTTAGGGTTAGGGTTAGGGTTAGGGTTAGGGTTAGGGTTAGGGTTAGGGTTAGGGTTAGGGTTAGGGTTAGGGTTAGGGTTAGGGTTAGGGTTAGGGTTAGGGTTAGGGTTAGGGTTAGGGTTAGGGTTAGGGTTAGGGTTAGGGTTAGGGTTAGGGTTAGGGTTAGGGTTAGGGTTAGGGTTAGGGTTAGGGTTAGGGTTAGGGTTAGGGTTAGGGTTAGGGTTAGGGTTAGGGTTAGGGTTAGGGTTAGGGTTAGGGTTAGGGTTAGGGTTAGGGTTAGGGTTAGGGTTAGGGTTAGGGTTAGGGTTAGGGTTAGGGTTAGGGTTAGGGTTAGGGTTAGGGTTAGGGTTAGGGTTAGGGTTAGGGTTAGGGTTAGGGTTAGGGTTAGGGTTAGGGTTAGGGTTAGGGTTAGGGTTAGGGTTAGGGTTAGGGTTAGGGTTAGGGTTAGGGTTAGGGTTAGGGTTAGGGTTAGGGTTAGGGTTAGGGTTAGGGTTAGGGTTAGGGTTAGGGTTAGGGTTAGGGTTAGGGTTAGGGTTAGGGTTAGGTTAGGGTTAGGGTTAGGGTTAGGGTATTAGGCAATTGTGGCTGATAAACCGTCGGATGATCAATTAGTTAGGAGTAAATCGGCTTGGCGTATGAATACAAACCAAAGGGTTAAGGGTTAGGGTTAGGGTTAGGGTTAGTGTTACAGTGCATTCTTTGTTAATTGGGTTAGGGTTAGGGTTAGTGTTAGGAACTACTTTCACCCATTCGAAGTGCGCGTGCGCAACTTCAACCCATTAGTATGTATGTTTGGACTTGCTTATATGTAACATGTTTTCTATAATAACACACTAGTGGTATAGCTAATTTGCATAAATAAATTACAAAAGGGAGGTAATTATAATGTAAGTCTATGGGAAACTTCATTTGCAAAAATAAATATTTCTACTGGAGATGCATACCTGAAAGTTTGTTCTAAGGGGTAATCGACCCTTCTGCATCGATTGGCATGATCAGAAAGGTCGTAGGATAAACCGTTTAAAAGTTACAAGCTATGGAATAAAGCATTAAAAGCGTTTTAATAAGTGTTTTGTTACAACTTTACATGCATATATCTCAGTGTTGTCTTAACCGATTTTCTAAAGTAGACCAGTTCTGGAAAGCTAAAACTATACTCTATTACGTGGCAAAGACCAGTAGTAATCAGATAGTTAGCAACGATTTTATATCTGTATGAAAACGGCGAAAAAGCCATTTACCAAAACAAAAGTTTGAAAAATTGACAAAGTCCAACATTTTTAGGTGTTTTTCAACAATGTGTTATTTTTGCATTTTGGATGTTTTTGAGTGTTTTTGAACATATTTGTAGGACCCATTTTTTTTTTCATTTTTCGATCAAAGTATGATGTTGGACTTGAAAAAGTGTGATTTTGAGTCAAAAATGTCATTTTAAGTCATTTTGAGTCAAAAGTGTCATTTTGAGTCAAAAGTGTCATTTGAGTCAAAAGTGTATTTAAGTCAAAAATGTCATTTTGAGTCAAAAGTGTATTTTTAAGTCAAAAGTGTATTTTTGAGTCATTTTAAGTCAAAAGTGTCATTTTGAGTCAAAAGTGTCATTTTGGTTAGGGTTAGGGTTAGGGTTAGGGTTAGGGTTAGGGTTAGGGTTAGGGTTAGGGTTAGGGTTAGGGTTAGGGTTAGGGTTAGGGTTAGGGTTAGGGTTAGGGTTAGGGTTAGGGTTAGGGTTAGGGTTAGGGTTAGGGTTAGGGTTAGGGTTAGGGTTAGGGTTAGGGTTAGGGGTTAGGTTAGGTTAGGGTTAGGGTTAGGGTTAGGGTTAGGGTATTAGGCAATTAGGGTTAGGGTTAGGGTTAGGGTTAGGGTTAGGGTTAGGGTTAGGGTTAGGGTTAGGGTTAGGGTTAGGGTTAGGGTTAGGGTTAGGGTTAGGGTTAGGGTTAGGGTTAGGGTTAGGGTTAGGGTTAGGGTTAGGGTTAGGGTTAGGGTTAGGGTTAGGGTTAGGGTTAGGGTTAGGGTTAGGGTTAGGGTTAGGGTTAGGGTTAGGGTTAGGGTTAGGGTTAGGGTTAGGGTTAGGGTTAGGGTTAGGGTTAGGGTTAGGGTTAGGGTTAGGGTTAGGGTTAGGGTTAGGGTATTAGGCAATTGTGGCTGATAAACCGTCGGATGATCAATTAGTTAGGAGTAAATCGGCTTGGCGTATGAATACAAACCAAAGGGTTAAGGGTTAGGGTTAGGGTTAGGGTTAGTGTTACAGTGCATTCTTTGTTAATTGGGTTAGGGTTAGGGTTAGTGTTAGGAACTACTTTCACCCATTCGAAGTGCGCGTGCGCAACTTCAACCCATTAGTATGTATGTTTGGACTTGCTTATATGTAACATGTTTTCTATAATAACACACTAGTGGTATAGCTAATTTGCATAAATAAATTACAAAAGGGAGGTAATTATAATGTAAGTCTATGGGAAACTTCATTTGCAAAAATAAATATTTCTACTGGAGATGCATACCTGAAAGTTTGTTCTAAGGGGTAATCGACCCTTCTGCATCGATTGGCATGATCAGAAAGGTCGTAGGATAAACCGTTTAAAAGTTACAAGCTATGGAATAAAGCATTAAAAGCGTTTTAATAAGTGTTTTGTTACAACTTTACATGCATATATCTCAGTGTTGTCTTAACCGATTTTCTAAAGTAGACCAGTTCTGGAAAGCTAAAACTATACTCTATTACGTGGCAAAGACCAGTAGTAATCAGATAGTTAGCAACGATTTTATATCTGTATGAAAACGGCGAAAAAGCCATTTACCAAAACAAAAGTTTGAAAAATTGACAAAGTCCAACATTTTTAGGTGTTTTTCAACAATGTGTTATTTTTGCATTTTGGATGTTTTTGAGTGTTTTTGAACATATTTGTAGGACCCATTTTTTTTTTCATTTTTCGATCAAAGTATGATGTTGGACTTGAAAAAGTGTGATTTTGAGTCAAAAATGTCATTTTAAGTCATTTTGAGTCAAAAGTGTCATTTTGAGTCAAAAGTGTCATTTGAGTCAAAAGTGTATTTAAGTCAAAAATGTCATTTTGAGTCAAAAGTGTATTTTTAAGTCAAAAGTGTATTTTTGAGTCATTTTAAGTCAAAAGTGTCATTTTGAGTCAAAAGTGTCATTTTGGTTAGGGTTAGGGTTAGGGTTAGGGTTAGGGTTAGGGTTAGGGTTAGGGTTAGGGTTAGGGTTAGGGTTAGGGTTAGGGTTAGGGTTAGGGTTAGGGTTAGGGTTAGGGTTAGGGTTAGGGTTAGGGTTAGGGTTAGGGTTAGGGTTAGGGTTAGGGTTAGGGTTAGGGGTTAGGTTAGGTTAGGGTTAGGGTTAGGGTTAGGGTTAGGGTATTAGGCAATTAGGGTTAGGGTTAGGGTTAGGGTTAGGGTTAGGGTTAGGGTTAGGGTTAGGGTTAGGGTTAGGGTTAGGGTTAGGGTTAGGGTTAGGGTTAGGGTTAGGGTTAGGGTTAGGGTTAGGGTTAGGGTTAGGGTTAGGGTTAGGGTTAGGGTTAGGGTTAGGGTTAGGGTTAGGGTTAGGGTTAGGGTTAGGGTTAGGGTTAGGGTTAGGGTTAGGGTTAGGGTTAGGGTTAGGGTTAGGGTTAGGGTTAGGGTTAGGGTTAGGGTTAGGGTTAGGGTATTAGGCAATTGTGGCTGATAAACCGTCGGATGATCAATTAGTTAGGAGTAAATCGGCTTGGCGTATGAATACAAACCAAAGGGTTAAGGGTTAGGGTTAGGGTTAGGGTTAGTGTTACAGTGCATTCTTTGTTAATTGGGTTAGGGTTAGGGTTAGTGTTAGGAACTACTTTCACCCATTCGAAGTGCGCGTGCGCAACTTCAACCCATTAGTATGTATGTTTGGACTTGCTTATATGTAACATGTTTTCTATAATAACACACTAGTGGTATAGCTAATTTGCATAAATAAATTACAAAAGGGAGGTAATTATAATGTAAGTCTATGGGAAACTTC
>CM051516.1:63354638-63395483 GCA_028015205.1 Mytilisepta virgata | reverse complement strand
TAATCATATTATATATAGCATTTTAAGGAATGAGAGTTTTATTTGTGTGGAAGTGTGTGTGAATTTGTTATGCAGGAAAATAAAGAATTTGAATTTATATATACAATCCTGTGTTGGATTTTATATCAACAAATAAATATCTTATCCAAAAAAATGAATTGAAATCCAGGTATATACTTAGGGAAAAAAGTATTTATGGCCATAAATAAGTAGAAAATGAAAGATGGATGTTTAGTCGGATTAAAACAGACCATTGCCTAATTGAAAAAGAGCGTTTTGTGAAGAAAGAAAAAAGGGGGGGGGGGGGTATTTTAACGAAAGTAGTAGACAGAGAGTAGATGGACAAAGCTACATTTGATTTTTTTAGAGAATGATGTACAACAATTTTAGATTCTTTTTGTAAATATTTTGGTGGCCCTGAAAAGGGCCGTTGTTTGTTGTTATCTGCAAGTGGCTGTTTAACCTCCGAATCCGTACAAGGTACGTCCCTGGCGTTTCAAAGCATAGACAACATCCATGGCAGTGACAGTCTTCCTCTTGGCGTGCTCTGTGTATGTGACAGCATCACGGATGACATTTTCCAAGAAGACCTTCAATACACCACGGGTCTCTTCATAGATAAGACCTGAGATACGTTTGACACCACCTCTCCTGGCAAGACGACGGATGGCTGGCTTGGTAATACCCTGGATATTATCACGCAAAACCTTCCTGTGACGCTTGGCACCCCCCTTTCCTAAACCTTTACCTCCTTTTCCTCGTCCAGACATTGTGTTTATTCGATATTGATAATTGTCGAATGAATGATGGTCTAAACGAAATCAGAGCTTTATATATACCCAACGAGGCCGTAAAAGAAGTATCGGTACTTTTTTAAAAGCATGGCTGCGATTGGCTGTTTAAATCTAATGGGTCGGGAGATAACTCTGTATGTGTTTGAATTATGTACACCTTCAATCCACCTTTTGTGCAAAATCTGAAATGTATAACAAAAAAAAAAAGAAGGAAATTTAAATTATTTTACAATTTTATAATTTTTACTACATATATTGCATTTATTAGTGTAAATGATGTTTGCGTGATGGGGAAATGTAATGCTTGCAGTTGAAAACATTCAGATTATAAGGTGGTTTCAAACAGAATTCATAAATAAATAAATGAATGAATGAAGGAATAAATAAATATATGAAAATGAATGCCTAAAGTATACATTTCCTTCTGCACCTTCAGTGCATTTTTAAAAGAATTTAAAAAATATATATATATGACAGATAAACAAGAGTTGCATTCTTTTAAACATGAAGTGGACTATTAAACAGAAATCAATGCGCTACACTCCAGAGGTGAAATTTTGAATTTTCAACCAAGAAATCTGCCAAAAAGACTCTTATACTGAAATAATTCTCTATATTTTACTAAATAGTTCAAGACTCAGGTTAGACACATTATCATTGTGTAATTTATCAGCTGAAATGATGAAAGGTCACAGATTATAAGGTGGTTTCAAAACATAATTGTGCTATGTTGAATTCATTGCGAATCAATATTAACCAGACACTTTATGATGCAATTGAAATTTCGCAACAAAATATTCAGTATTCTCAAAAACTGTTTGGCCAGTTATGACATCATCATTATGTCAAATTTATTAACCACACACTTAGGCATATTAATGCGCACATGTGTATTGAACTTACATACATGTCTTTTATGAATGTTTAAAGTATTTATACCTTGCAAAACAAGTTTTCTTCAGTTTCATTCACTTTTGTTTCAGGTGCGTGACAAGAAGTTGGTCAGATTTGTCAGCTATGGTGGAACTATTTAACTCCGTTCTGAAAAATTTTAAAATAATTAAAAAACATACTTATTTCTCATCAAAACAGATGAAACAAGGCATTAAATATCTTCAAATGCAGAGAAGATATTTAAAGAAATTTATATAAAATGAGAAAAATAACAGGACAGTCCTAGCTGATGGCTTAATATAATATTTAAACTCTAAATTAACAGTTATTCATTTTTACGGCTTCTTAAATAGATACAGCTGCTTATATTTATTTTCACAAAATAAAAAATAATTGTGAAATTACTCTCAGGAGCAGAAATTAATTTCCTTGTTCCTACTGCAATGCATATGAAGTGACAAAATGTTTTTACATACTCAGACATGAATCTGCCAAATTAATGTGTTAAGGGTGGGGGTTGCATCTGACACAGTACTGTCAATTTAATTTTTGATTCCATTTATGCCATATTTTTGTGGTTTATATCACCAATATTGATGCTCATAGGCTTTTAAGTTTTAGGCATGTTATACTCAACAGGTTATGGATGAAGAAAAATATATATATATAGATCACTCTACAAAGATGTATAGACCGACATTTGGATACTATATAAATAGGTATGAAAAGAGGGAAAAAAAAAACACAAATGAAGACAAATTAAGATTGAAAGAGAATGGTAAAAGAGGAGGGGTGGGCATAGCTATGTTTATATTATTGACTTGTACAACAATTTCAGATTCTTTTTGAAAAATATTTGTGGCCCTTAAAAGGGCCGTTATAATAGTTTTGTGAGAATTCAGTTTAAGCACGTTCTCCTCGGATTCTGCGAGCCAACTGGATGTCTTTAGGCATGATGGTGACTCTCTTGGCGTGGATGGCGCACAAGTTGGTGTCTTCGAAAAGACCAACCAAGTAGGCTTCACTGGCTTCCTGGAGGGCCATGACAGCTGAGCTCTGGAAACGCAGATCAGTCTTGAAGTCCTGAGCGATTTCACGGACCAATCTCTGGAATGGGAGTTTTCTGATCAAGAGTTCAGTGCTCTTTTGGTATCTTCTGATTTCTCTCAGAGCAACAGTTCCTGGCCTGTATCTGTGTGGTTTCTTGACACCACCAGTAGCAGGTGCGCTCTTACGGGCGGCCTTGGTGGCAAGTTGTTTTCTTGGAGCCTTTCCTCCGGTGGATTTACGTGCGGTTTGCTTGGTACGAGCCATGATGTTTGTTTATTCGGAAATGCGATTTCAGAACGAATACTGAAAATGTACCTTGGAAGTGTTTTTGTGCTAGCCGGTTTAACTGAAAGGTCGTCGACGATTGGGTTAATCCACAAACAAGGAACTCGTTGATTGGTTAAAAAATTCTCGTTTTGATTGGATCGGAGAAGAAGTCATTTGAAGACCGTTCAATCCACTTTGGAGGGGGCTCCGAGCAATGTCAAAAAAAAAGAATACTCTAACCTCTCCGAAATCATTTCTAGTTCATTCAAAACGATTTTGACACCGTTCAAAACTGGCAAACACAGACCTTACACAGGGCATATCACAGTTTAATTAAATTAAAAAAAAAATTAATTGCAATTTAGCACACAAATTATCATCTGCCGTTAACAATAAGCTTACATGCAAAATACAAAATAAATAACATAAATACACGAATAAAGTAAAATAAAATAAAATAAAAGTAATAAAATGAATGAAAAAAAATAAATAAATAAACACACGCAACAGACACGGGTAAAATATAAATGATTATTTGCAATTACACCCATAAGGTCAAGCAAACAACATATGTACATTACAGCGCATTACATTAATAGTTAAACACAAGTATGTTACTAACGATAATGTCAACACTGGTCAAATATAGGAGATAGAAACACACCTCAAAGAATAATGACAATTAATAAATAAGATATAATATAGCCTCATCTCGGAGGGGAAAAAAATTAGAGAGTTTTTAATTGTTCCCGTTCTTTTTGTTTTTGTAAAGTTCTTAAGGAAACGATAAATGTATGCCTGTCCAAGAGAAATACTAGCACCTTCAAAATTGTACCAAGAGAAAGAAAAAGTCAGTTGATCTGGAAAATGTGAGAGACGGAATCTGTCCATCTCTTCAACAGTAAGCACCAAAAACAATTGTTTGCAAATAAACCATGAATAAAACAGCACCTTTTCATACGTATTTTGTGCCTGTCAAAATAAGGGTGGTTTATGTTAGGGATAGTTTTAGCATTAGGGCGTTAGCCTTAGCGTGACGCAAGTTTGCCAAGCATCATTTTCTCTATTTCGGTAAAAATCAATAATAAATTTTATTTGAAAGGTACAATTGTGCCCTAGAATTGATGGCATACATAAACATATATACAAACAATATAGAACAACTAGACAAATAAAATGAAATAAACAATGCGGTTAAGAGTCCACTTTCCTTAGTTCTAGTGACTTTTTTTAATAAATGGAACAGTAAACGGCATTATTTCTGATAATGAAATGTTTTTTTCCTTATATATCTATTATTTCAAGATGAAGTATATTTGAATAATTTTGACTGATTTTATTTATCAGTTCATTTCGTAAATTATCATTTGGAGAATGACGATCTAAAAAGAAGTGAATTTCGTCTTCTGTTTTATTTAAATGACATTGTTGCATATTCTGTTTTCTCTTTTAATATCTTTATATCTGCTCCTCTCTATTCCCAAAAAGTGATCACCGATTCTCATTTTGCAAATCATTTTTCTATTTTCAAAGTTGGTATTGAGGATGTATTTGTTTATTTGATAATCAGCTTTGTAAAAAGAAATAGGCGTTTAATAAGAGAGTAAATGTCTTCAAACAAATTTCAATAATAATAAAAAAAAAAAAAAAAAACACCACAAAGAAGAAGCAAAAAGAAACAGGACAGAAAGCATAAAAATGTACCGATGAAGGCAGGCGTGCATTTATTTATATGTTCATATTTTTTATTTATTTATTTATTTGCAAAATTCATCAAAAGTAGTCAAGCAAATACAAAATACAGGTACTACATGGATACATAATAATCATAATAATGTGATTAAAGAAAACAATGTTTCGGTTGTTTACGCAAACTATTTTTGCCATACATACTGAGATTTTATGTACAGATTCCCTCGTGAATGGGTAGATATCCGTGCATATTCAATGTTTTTTGTTAGTTTGTCCGTCTACTTCATTCAAATTCAAAATCAGCCCAGTATCAAGCCACAGTAAAAATATATCACTCATATTTTGTAAACCCCAAAAATAAAGTAAAAAAATAAATGAATAAATAAATAAAAGAAAATAAAGTTATAAACTAACAATAATATGTATATTTATAAAAGAAGAAAACAAATCCATCCAAATTGATAAATGTTGTCAAATACTATTTATGGTTGTTGTCCAGTGTATATGCAGAGAAATTCGGGATTCCTACAGCAAAGAGGGAGAGAGAGAGAAAAGATGGGTTATACCTGAATTTAAGAATTGAATGATCTACAACAATTTTAGATTCTTTTTGAAAAATGTTGGTGGCCCTGAAAAGGGCCGTTGTTTGAGAAGATTCCTCTTTGTCCACTCTTTACTTGGCGGGTTTCTGTGTTTTCTTGGGCAAGAGAACAGCCTGGATGTTTGGCAGTACACCACCCTGGGCAATGGTTACACCAGACAACAGTTTGTTCAATTCTTCGTCGTTTCTGATGGCCAACTGCAAATGACGAGGAATGATTCTGCTCTTCTTGTTGTCACGAGCAGCATTTCCTGCTAATTCCAAAACTTCAGCGGCTAAGTATTCCAAGACAGCTGCCAAGTAGACTGGGGCACCAGCTCCAACTCTTTCGGCGTAGTTTCCTTTACGGAGAAGTCTGTGGATACGACCGACTGGGAACTGAAGTCCAGCACGGGATGACCTGCTCTTTGCCTTTGATTTCGCTTTACCTCCTTTACCACGTCCAGACATTTTTGTTAATGCGTTGTGTTCGACTTTGTGAATACAATAAACACCTGAAACGGCTATTTTGCCTTTTATACCACGAAAATGGATTGAACGATGTCTTAATTCTCAGCCAATCAAAATGACTCTTTTTCCCACGACTTTGGCTGCCGAACATAAAGTGCTCTCTCCGAGGTTCGCGTTAGAATTGTACGTTCAATCCGTTTTGTCCGATATAAAAAGAAACGGTAATATTTTGACATCATATTCTGATTATATTTCAGTGTACTCACATCGTAAAACATGCCACCAAAAGCAGGAACAAAAGGCGCCAAGAAGGCCGTAACCAAAGCCAAAGCCGCCCGTGCTGGCGGTGACAAGAAAAGGAGGAGGAGAAGAAGGGAATCTTATGCCATCTACATCTACAAAGTGTTGAGACAGGTTCACCCCGATACTGGTGTTTCCAGCAAAGCTATGTCAATCATGAACAGCTTCGTCAATGACATCTTCGAAAGAATCGCAGCAGAGGCTTCCCGTCTTGCTCACTACAACAAGAGATCTACCATCACATCCCGGGAGATCCAGACTGCTGTCCGTCTTCTGTTGCCAGGAGAATTGGCCAAGCACGCCGTCAGTGAAGGAACAAAGGCTGTCACCAAATACACCAGCAGCAAGTAAAAACCTATCGTGGTTTTTTACACAAACGGCCCTTTTCAGGGCCACCAATATTTTTCAAAAAGAATCTAAAATTGTTGTACTAAAATTGTTCTAAGTTAGCTACATCCCAGCCACCTTATACCATCTTTTATCTATATTATATATATCTGTACTTTCCGAAATCTTTACACGGCTTTATTACATTATATAAATACATCACAAAGATTGAAAAAAAGGGGGGGGGGGCGGTAGTTTACACGTACGCGGAAGAGAAAATGTTTTGTTACACAAGAGGAAATAATACCCCTATTATAGATATAGAACATAAAAATCTGACCGGTAAATAAAAATGATAATAGCTGTATGGCCAAGTAAGCATTTTCCATTAATCATATTATATATAGCATTTTAAGGAATGAGAGTTTTATTTGTGTGGAAGTGTGTGTGAATTTGTTATGCAGGAAAATAAAGAATTTGAATTTATATATACAATCCTGTGTTGGATTTTATATCAACAAATAAATATCTTATCCAAAAAAATGAATTGAAATCCAGGTATATACTTAGGGAAAAAAGTATTTATGGCCATAAATAAGTAGAAAATGAAAGATGGATGTTTAGTCGGATTAAAACAGACCATTGCCTAATTGAAAAAGAGCGTTTTGTGAAGAAAGAAAAAAGGGGGGGGGGGGTATTTTAACGAAAGTAGTAGACAGAGAGTAGATGGACAAAGCTACATTTGATTTTTTTAGAGAATGATGTACAACAATTTTAGATTCTTTTTGTAAATATTTTGGTGGCCCTGAAAAGGGCCGTTGTTTGTTGTTATCTGCAAGTGGCTGTTTAACCTCCGAATCCGTACAAGGTACGTCCCTGGCGTTTCAAAGCATAGACAACATCCATGGCAGTGACAGTCTTCCTCTTGGCGTGCTCTGTGTATGTGACAGCATCACGGATGACATTTTCCAAGAAGACCTTCAATACACCACGGGTCTCTTCATAGATAAGACCTGAGATACGTTTGACACCACCTCTCCTGGCAAGACGACGGATGGCTGGCTTGGTAATACCCTGGATATTATCACGCAAAACCTTCCTGTGACGCTTGGCACCCCCCTTTCCTAAACCTTTACCTCCTTTTCCTCGTCCAGACATTGTGTTTATTCGATATTGATAATTGTCGAATGAATGATGGTCTAAACGAAATCAGAGCTTTATATATACCCAACGAGGCCGTAAAAGAAGTATCGGTACTTTTTTAAAAGCATGGCTGCGATTGGCTGTTTAAATCTAATGGGTCGGGAGATAACTCTGTATGTGTTTGAATTATGTACACCTTCAATCCACCTTTTGTGCAAAATCTGAAATGTATAACAAAAAAAAAAAGAAGGAAATTTAAATTATTTTACAATTTTATAATTTTTACTACATATATTGCATTTATTAGTGTAAATGATGTTTGCGTGATGGGGAAATGTAATGCTTGCAGTTGAAAACATTCAGATTATAAGGTGGTTTCAAACAGAATTCATAAATAAATAAATGAATGAATGAAGGAATAAATAAATATATGAAAATGAATGCCTAAAGTATACATTTCCTTCTGCACCTTCAGTGCATTTTTAAAAGAATTTAAAAAATATATATATATGACAGATAAACAAGAGTTGCATTCTTTTAAACATGAAGTGGACTATTAAACAGAAATCAATGCGCTACACTCCAGAGGTGAAATTTTGAATTTTCAACCAAGAAATCTGCCAAAAAGACTCTTATACTGAAATAATTCTCTATATTTTACTAAATAGTTCAAGACTCAGGTTAGACACATTATCATTGTGTAATTTATCAGCTGAAATGATGAAAGGTCACAGATTATAAGGTGGTTTCAAAACATAATTGTGCTATGTTGAATTCATTGCGAATCAATATTAACCAGACACTTTATGATGCAATTGAAATTTCGCAACAAAATATTCAGTATTCTCAAAAACTGTTTGGCCAGTTATGACATCATCATTATGTCAAATTTATTAACCACACACTTAGGCATATTAATGCGCACATGTGTATTGAACTTACATACATGTCTTTTATGAATGTTTAAAGTATTTATACCTTGCAAAACAAGTTTTCTTCAGTTTCATTCACTTTTGTTTCAGGTGCGTGACAAGAAGTTGGTCAGATTTGTCAGCTATGGTGGAACTATTTAACTCCGTTCTGAAAAATTTTAAAATAATTAAAAAACATACTTATTTCTCATCAAAACAGATGAAACAAGGCATTAAATATCTTCAAATGCAGAGAAGATATTTAAAGAAATTTATATAAAATGAGAAAAATAACAGGACAGTCCTAGCTGATGGCTTAATATAATATTTAAACTCTAAATTAACAGTTATTCATTTTTACGGCTTCTTAAATAGATACAGCTGCTTATATTTATTTTCACAAAATAAAAAATAATTGTGAAATTACTCTCAGGAGCAGAAATTAATTTCCTTGTTCCTACTGCAATGCATATGAAGTGACAAAATGTTTTTACATACTCAGACATGAATCTGCCAAATTAATGTGTTAAGGGTGGGGGTTGCATCTGACACAGTACTGTCAATTTAATTTTTGATTCCATTTATGCCATATTTTTGTGGTTTATATCACCAATATTGATGCTCATAGGCTTTTAAGTTTTAGGCATGTTATACTCAACAGGTTATGGATGAAGAAAAATATATATATATAGATCACTCTACAAAGATGTATAGACCGACATTTGGATACTATATAAATAGGTATGAAAAGAGGGAAAAAAAAAACACAAATGAAGACAAATTAAGATTGAAAGAGAATGGTAAAAGAGGAGGGGTGGGCATAGCTATGTTTATATTATTGACTTGTACAACAATTTCAGATTCTTTTTGAAAAATATTTGTGGCCCTTAAAAGGGCCGTTATAATAGTTTTGTGAGAATTCAGTTTAAGCACGTTCTCCTCGGATTCTGCGAGCCAACTGGATGTCTTTAGGCATGATGGTGACTCTCTTGGCGTGGATGGCGCACAAGTTGGTGTCTTCGAAAAGACCAACCAAGTAGGCTTCACTGGCTTCCTGGAGGGCCATGACAGCTGAGCTCTGGAAACGCAGATCAGTCTTGAAGTCCTGAGCGATTTCACGGACCAATCTCTGGAATGGGAGTTTTCTGATCAAGAGTTCAGTGCTCTTTTGGTATCTTCTGATTTCTCTCAGAGCAACAGTTCCTGGCCTGTATCTGTGTGGTTTCTTGACACCACCAGTAGCAGGTGCGCTCTTACGGGCGGCCTTGGTGGCAAGTTGTTTTCTTGGAGCCTTTCCTCCGGTGGATTTACGTGCGGTTTGCTTGGTACGAGCCATGATGTTTGTTTATTCGGAAATGCGATTTCAGAACGAATACTGAAAATGTACCTTGGAAGTGTTTTTGTGCTAGCCGGTTTAACTGAAAGGTCGTCGACGATTGGGTTAATCCACAAACAAGGAACTCGTTGATTGGTTAAAAAATTCTCGTTTTGATTGGATCGGAGAAGAAGTCATTTGAAGACCGTTCAATCCACTTTGGAGGGGGCTCCGAGCAATGTCAAAAAAAAAGAATACTCTAACCTCTCCGAAATCATTTCTAGTTCATTCAAAACGATTTTGACACCGTTCAAAACTGGCAAACACAGACCTTACACAGGGCATATCACAGTTTAATTAAATTAAAAAAAAAATTAATTGCAATTTAGCACACAAATTATCATCTGCCGTTAACAATAAGCTTACATGCAAAATACAAAATAAATAACATAAATACACGAATAAAGTAAAATAAAATAAAATAAAAGTAATAAAATGAATGAAAAAAAATAAATAAATAAACACACGCAACAGACACGGGTAAAATATAAATGATTATTTGCAATTACACCCATAAGGTCAAGCAAACAACATATGTACATTACAGCGCATTACATTAATAGTTAAACACAAGTATGTTACTAACGATAATGTCAACACTGGTCAAATATAGGAGATAGAAACACACCTCAAAGAATAATGACAATTAATAAATAAGATATAATATAGCCTCATCTCGGAGGGGAAAAAAATTAGAGAGTTTTTAATTGTTCCCGTTCTTTTTGTTTTTGTAAAGTTCTTAAGGAAACGATAAATGTATGCCTGTCCAAGAGAAATACTAGCACCTTCAAAATTGTACCAAGAGAAAGAAAAAGTCAGTTGATCTGGAAAATGTGAGAGACGGAATCTGTCCATCTCTTCAACAGTAAGCACCAAAAACAATTGTTTGCAAATAAACCATGAATAAAACAGCACCTTTTCATACGTATTTTGTGCCTGTCAAAATAAGGGTGGTTTATGTTAGGGATAGTTTTAGCATTAGGGCGTTAGCCTTAGCGTGACGCAAGTTTGCCAAGCATCATTTTCTCTATTTCGGTAAAAATCAATAATAAATTTTATTTGAAAGGTACAATTGTGCCCTAGAATTGATGGCATACATAAACATATATACAAACAATATAGAACAACTAGACAAATAAAATGAAATAAACAATGCGGTTAAGAGTCCACTTTCCTTAGTTCTAGTGACTTTTTTTAATAAATGGAACAGTAAACGGCATTATTTCTGATAATGAAATGTTTTTTTCCTTATATATCTATTATTTCAAGATGAAGTATATTTGAATAATTTTGACTGATTTTATTTATCAGTTCATTTCGTAAATTATCATTTGGAGAATGACGATCTAAAAAGAAGTGAATTTCGTCTTCTGTTTTATTTAAATGACATTGTTGCATATTCTGTTTTCTCTTTTAATATCTTTATATCTGCTCCTCTCTATTCCCAAAAAGTGATCACCGATTCTCATTTTGCAAATCATTTTTCTATTTTCAAAGTTGGTATTGAGGATGTATTTGTTTATTTGATAATCAGCTTTGTAAAAAGAAATAGGCGTTTAATAAGAGAGTAAATGTCTTCAAACAAATTTCAATAATAATAAAAAAAAAAAAAAAAACACCACAAAGAAGAAGCAAAAAGAAACAGGACAGAAAGCATAAAAATGTACCGATGAAGGCAGGCGTGCATTTATTTATATGTTCATATTTTTTATTTATTTATTTATTTGCAAAATTCATCAAAAGTAGTCAAGCAAATACAAAATACAGGTACTACATGGATACATAATAATCATAATAATGTGATTAAAGAAAACAATGTTTCGGTTGTTTACGCAAACTATTTTTGCCATACATACTGAGATTTTATGTACAGATTCCCTCGTGAATGGGTAGATATCCGTGCATATTCAATGTTTTTTGTTAGTTTGTCCGTCTACTTCATTCAAATTCAAAATCAGCCCAGTATCAAGCCACAGTAAAAATATATCACTCATATTTTGTAAACCCCAAAAATAAAGTAAAAAAATAAATGAATAAATAAATAAAAGAAAATAAAGTTATAAACTAACAATAATATGTATATTTATAAAAGAAGAAAACAAATCCATCCAAATTGATAAATGTTGTCAAATACTATTTATGGTTGTTGTCCAGTGTATATGCAGAGAAATTCGGGATTCCTACAGCAAAGAGGGAGAGAGAGAGAAAAGATGGGTTATACCTGAATTTAAGAATTGAATGATCTACAACAATTTTAGATTCTTTTTGAAAAATGTTGGTGGCCCTGAAAAGGGCCGTTGTTTGAGAAGATTCCTCTTTGTCCACTCTTTACTTGGCGGGTTTCTGTGTTTTCTTGGGCAAGAGAACAGCCTGGATGTTTGGCAGTACACCACCCTGGGCAATGGTTACACCAGACAACAGTTTGTTCAATTCTTCGTCGTTTCTGATGGCCAACTGCAAATGACGAGGAATGATTCTGCTCTTCTTGTTGTCACGAGCAGCATTTCCTGCTAATTCCAAAACTTCAGCGGCTAAGTATTCCAAGACAGCTGCCAAGTAGACTGGGGCACCAGCTCCAACTCTTTCGGCGTAGTTTCCTTTACGGAGAAGTCTGTGGATACGACCGACTGGGAACTGAAGTCCAGCACGGGATGACCTGCTCTTTGCCTTTGATTTCGCTTTACCTCCTTTACCACGTCCAGACATTTTTGTTAATGCGTTGTGTTCGACTTTGTGAATACAATAAACACCTGAAACGGCTATTTTGCCTTTTATACCACGAAAATGGATTGAACGATGTCTTAATTCTCAGCCAATCAAAATGACTCTTTTTCCCACGACTTTGGCTGCCGAACATAAAGTGCTCTCTCCGAGGTTCGCGTTAGAATTGTACGTTCAATCCGTTTTGTCCGATATAAAAAGAAACGGTAATATTTTGACATCATATTCTGATTATATTTCAGTGTACTCACATCGTAAAACATGCCACCAAAAGCAGGAACAAAAGGCGCCAAGAAGGCCGTAACCAAAGCCAAAGCCGCCCGTGCTGGCGGTGACAAGAAAAGGAGGAGGAGAAGAAGGGAATCTTATGCCATCTACATCTACAAAGTGTTGAGACAGGTTCACCCCGATACTGGTGTTTCCAGCAAAGCTATGTCAATCATGAACAGCTTCGTCAATGACATCTTCGAAAGAATCGCAGCAGAGGCTTCCCGTCTTGCTCACTACAACAAGAGATCTACCATCACATCCCGGGAGATCCAGACTGCTGTCCGTCTTCTGTTGCCAGGAGAATTGGCCAAGCACGCCGTCAGTGAAGGAACAAAGGCTGTCACCAAATACACCAGCAGCAAGTAAAAACCTATCGTGGTTTTTTACACAAACGGCCCTTTTCAGGGCCACCAATATTTTTCAAAAAGAATCTAAAATTGTTGTACTAAAATTGTTCTAAGTTAGCTACATCCCAGCCACCTTATACCATCTTTTATCTATATTATATATATCTGTACTTTCCGAAATCTTTACACGGCTTTATTACATTATATAAATACATCACAAAGATTGAAAAAAAGGGGGGGGGGCGGTAGTTTACACGTACGCGGAAGAGAAAATGTTTTGTTACACAAGAGGAAATAATACCCCTATTATAGATATAGAACATAAAAATCTGACCGGTAAATAAAAATGATAATAGCTGTATGGCCAAGTAAGCATTTTCCATTAATCATATTATATATAGCATTTTAAGGAATGAGAGTTTTATTTGTGTGGAAGTGTGTGTGAATTTGTTATGCAGGAAAATAAAGAATTTGAATTTATATATACAATCCTGTGTTGGATTTTATATCAACAAATAAATATCTTATCCAAAAAAATGAATTGAAATCCAGGTATATACTTAGGGAAAAAAGTATTTATGGCCATAAATAAGTAGAAAATGAAAGATGGATGTTTAGTCGGATTAAAACAGACCATTGCCTAATTGAAAAAGAGCGTTTTGTGAAGAAAGAAAAAAGGGGGGGGGGGGGTATTTTAACGAAAGTAGTAGACAGAGAGTAGATGGACAAAGCTACATTTGATTTTTTTAGAGAATGATGTACAACAATTTTAGATTCTTTTTGTAAATATTTTGGTGGCCCTGAAAAGGGCCGTTGTTTGTTGTTATCTGCAAGTGGCTGTTTAACCTCCGAATCCGTACAAGGTACGTCCCTGGCGTTTCAAAGCATAGACAACATCCATGGCAGTGACAGTCTTCCTCTTGGCGTGCTCTGTGTATGTGACAGCATCACGGATGACATTTTCCAAGAAGACCTTCAATACACCACGGGTCTCTTCATAGATAAGACCTGAGATACGTTTGACACCACCTCTCCTGGCAAGACGACGGATGGCTGGCTTGGTAATACCCTGGATATTATCACGCAAAACCTTCCTGTGACGCTTGGCACCCCCCTTTCCTAAACCTTTACCTCCTTTTCCTCGTCCAGACATTGTGTTTATTCGATATTGATAATTGTCGAATGAATGATGGTCTAAACGAAATCAGAGCTTTATATATACCCAACGAGGCCGTAAAAGAAGTATCGGTACTTTTTTAAAAGCATGGCTGCGATTGGCTGTTTAAATCTAATGGGTCGGGAGATAACTCTGTATGTGTTTGAATTATGTACACCTTCAATCCACCTTTTGTGCAAAATCTGAAATGTATAACAAAAAAAAAAAGAAGGAAATTTAAATTATTTTACAATTTTATAATTTTTACTACATATATTGCATTTATTAGTGTAAATGATGTTTGCGTGATGGGGAAATGTAATGCTTGCAGTTGAAAACATTCAGATTATAAGGTGGTTTCAAACAGAATTCATAAATAAATAAATGAATGAATGAAGGAATAAATAAATATATGAAAATGAATGCCTAAAGTATACATTTCCTTCTGCACCTTCAGTGCATTTTTAAAAGAATTTAAAAAATATATATATATGACAGATAAACAAGAGTTGCATTCTTTTAAACATGAAGTGGACTATTAAACAGAAATCAATGCGCTACACTCCAGAGGTGAAATTTTGAATTTTCAACCAAGAAATCTGCCAAAAAGACTCTTATACTGAAATAATTCTCTATATTTTACTAAATAGTTCAAGACTCAGGTTAGACACATTATCATTGTGTAATTTATCAGCTGAAATGATGAAAGGTCACAGATTATAAGGTGGTTTCAAAACATAATTGTGCTATGTTGAATTCATTGCGAATCAATATTAACCAGACACTTTATGATGCAATTGAAATTTCGCAACAAAATATTCAGTATTCTCAAAAACTGTTTGGCCAGTTATGACATCATCATTATGTCAAATTTATTAACCACACACTTAGGCATATTAATGCGCACATGTGTATTGAACTTACATACATGTCTTTTATGAATGTTTAAAGTATTTATACCTTGCAAAACAAGTTTTCTTCAGTTTCATTCACTTTTGTTTCAGGTGCGTGACAAGAAGTTGGTCAGATTTGTCAGCTATGGTGGAACTATTTAACTCCGTTCTGAAAAATTTTAAAATAATTAAAAAACATACTTATTTCTCATCAAAACAGATGAAACAAGGCATTAAATATCTTCAAATGCAGAGAAGATATTTAAAGAAATTTATATAAAATGAGAAAAATAACAGGACAGTCCTAGCTGATGGCTTAATATAATATTTAAACTCTAAATTAACAGTTATTCATTTTTACGGCTTCTTAAATAGATACAGCTGCTTATATTTATTTTCACAAAATAAAAAATAATTGTGAAATTACTCTCAGGAGCAGAAATTAATTTCCTTGTTCCTACTGCAATGCATATGAAGTGACAAAATGTTTTTACATACTCAGACATGAATCTGCCAAATTAATGTGTTAAGGGTGGGGGTTGCATCTGACACAGTACTGTCAATTTAATTTTTGATTCCATTTATGCCATATTTTTGTGGTTTATATCACCAATATTGATGCTCATAGGCTTTTAAGTTTTAGGCATGTTATACTCAACAGGTTATGGATGAAGAAAAATATATATATATAGATCACTCTACAAAGATGTATAGACCGACATTTGGATACTATATAAATAGGTATGAAAAGAGGGAAAAAAAAAACACAAATGAAGACAAATTAAGATTGAAAGAGAATGGTAAAAGAGGAGGGGTGGGCATAGCTATGTTTATATTATTGACTTGTACAACAATTTCAGATTCTTTTTGAAAAATATTTGTGGCCCTTAAAAGGGCCGTTATAATAGTTTTGTGAGAATTCAGTTTAAGCACGTTCTCCTCGGATTCTGCGAGCCAACTGGATGTCTTTAGGCATGATGGTGACTCTCTTGGCGTGGATGGCGCACAAGTTGGTGTCTTCGAAAAGACCAACCAAGTAGGCTTCACTGGCTTCCTGGAGGGCCATGACAGCTGAGCTCTGGAAACGCAGATCAGTCTTGAAGTCCTGAGCGATTTCACGGACCAATCTCTGGAATGGGAGTTTTCTGATCAAGAGTTCAGTGCTCTTTTGGTATCTTCTGATTTCTCTCAGAGCAACAGTTCCTGGCCTGTATCTGTGTGGTTTCTTGACACCACCAGTAGCAGGTGCGCTCTTACGGGCGGCCTTGGTGGCAAGTTGTTTTCTTGGAGCCTTTCCTCCGGTGGATTTACGTGCGGTTTGCTTGGTACGAGCCATGATGTTTGTTTATTCGGAAATGCGATTTCAGAACGAATACTGAAAATGTACCTTGGAAGTGTTTTTGTGCTAGCCGGTTTAACTGAAAGGTCGTCGACGATTGGGTTAATCCACAAACAAGGAACTCGTTGATTGGTTAAAAAATTCTCGTTTTGATTGGATCGGAGAAGAAGTCATTTGAAGACCGTTCAATCCACTTTGGAGGGGGCTCCGAGCAATGTCAAAAAAAAAGAATACTCTAACCTCTCCGAAATCATTTCTAGTTCATTCAAAACGATTTTGACACCGTTCAAAACTGGCAAACACAGACCTTACACAGGGCATATCACAGTTTAATTAAATTAAAAAAAAAATTAATTGCAATTTAGCACACAAATTATCATCTGCCGTTAACAATAAGCTTACATGCAAAATACAAAATAAATAACATAAATACACGAATAAAGTAAAATAAAATAAAATAAAAGTAATAAAATGAATGAAAAAAAATAAATAAATAAACACACGCAACAGACACGGGTAAAATATAAATGATTATTTGCAATTACACCCATAAGGTCAAGCAAACAACATATGTACATTACAGCGCATTACATTAATAGTTAAACACAAGTATGTTACTAACGATAATGTCAACACTGGTCAAATATAGGAGATAGAAACACACCTCAAAGAATAATGACAATTAATAAATAAGATATAATATAGCCTCATCTCGGAGGGGAAAAAAATTAGAGAGTTTTTAATTGTTCCCGTTCTTTTTGTTTTTGTAAAGTTCTTAAGGAAACGATAAATGTATGCCTGTCCAAGAGAAATACTAGCACCTTCAAAATTGTACCAAGAGAAAGAAAAAGTCAGTTGATCTGGAAAATGTGAGAGACGGAATCTGTCCATCTCTTCAACAGTAAGCACCAAAAACAATTGTTTGCAAATAAACCATGAATAAAACAGCACCTTTTCATACGTATTTTGTGCCTGTCAAAATAAGGGTGGTTTATGTTAGGGATAGTTTTAGCATTAGGGCGTTAGCCTTAGCGTGACGCAAGTTTGCCAAGCATCATTTTCTCTATTTCGGTAAAAATCAATAATAAATTTTATTTGAAAGGTACAATTGTGCCCTAGAATTGATGGCATACATAAACATATATACAAACAATATAGAACAACTAGACAAATAAAATGAAATAAACAATGCGGTTAAGAGTCCACTTTCCTTAGTTCTAGTGACTTTTTTTAATAAATGGAACAGTAAACGGCATTATTTCTGATAATGAAATGTTTTTTTCCTTATATATCTATTATTTCAAGATGAAGTATATTTGAATAATTTTGACTGATTTTATTTATCAGTTCATTTCGTAAATTATCATTTGGAGAATGACGATCTAAAAAGAAGTGAATTTCGTCTTCTGTTTTATTTAAATGACATTGTTGCATATTCTGTTTTCTCTTTTAATATCTTTATATCTGCTCCTCTCTATTCCCAAAAAGTGATCACCGATTCTCATTTTGCAAATCATTTTTCTATTTTCAAAGTTGGTATTGAGGATGTATTTGTTTATTTGATAATCAGCTTTGTAAAAAGAAATAGGCGTTTAATAAGAGAGTAAATGTCTTCAAACAAATTTCAATAATAATAAAAAAAAAAAAAAAAACACCACAAAGAAGAAGCAAAAAGAAACAGGACAGAAAGCATAAAAATGTACCGATGAAGGCAGGCGTGCATTTATTTATATGTTCATATTTTTTATTTATTTATTTATTTGCAAAATTCATCAAAAGTAGTCAAGCAAATACAAAATACAGGTACTACATGGATACATAATAATCATAATAATGTGATTAAAGAAAACAATGTTTCGGTTGTTTACGCAAACTATTTTTGCCATACATACTGAGATTTTATGTACAGATTCCCTCGTGAATGGGTAGATATCCGTGCATATTCAATGTTTTTTGTTAGTTTGTCCGTCTACTTCATTCAAATTCAAAATCAGCCCAGTATCAAGCCACAGTAAAAATATATCACTCATATTTTGTAAACCCCAAAAATAAAGTAAAAAAATAAATGAATAAATAAATAAAAGAAAATAAAGTTATAAACTAACAATAATATGTATATTTATAAAAGAAGAAAACAAATCCATCCAAATTGATAAATGTTGTCAAATACTATTTATGGTTGTTGTCCAGTGTATATGCAGAGAAATTCGGGATTCCTACAGCAAAGAGGGAGAGAGAGAGAAAAGATGGGTTATACCTGAATTTAAGAATTGAATGATCTACAACAATTTTAGATTCTTTTTGAAAAATGTTGGTGGCCCTGAAAAGGGCCGTTGTTTGAGAAGATTCCTCTTTGTCCACTCTTTACTTGGCGGGTTTCTGTGTTTTCTTGGGCAAGAGAACAGCCTGGATGTTTGGCAGTACACCACCCTGGGCAATGGTTACACCAGACAACAGTTTGTTCAATTCTTCGTCGTTTCTGATGGCCAACTGCAAATGACGAGGAATGATTCTGCTCTTCTTGTTGTCACGAGCAGCATTTCCTGCTAATTCCAAAACTTCAGCGGCTAAGTATTCCAAGACAGCTGCCAAGTAGACTGGGGCACCAGCTCCAACTCTTTCGGCGTAGTTTCCTTTACGGAGAAGTCTGTGGATACGACCGACTGGGAACTGAAGTCCAGCACGGGATGACCTGCTCTTTGCCTTTGATTTCGCTTTACCTCCTTTACCACGTCCAGACATTTTTGTTAATGCGTTGTGTTCGACTTTGTGAATACAATAAACACCTGAAACGGCTATTTTGCCTTTTATACCACGAAAATGGATTGAACGATGTCTTAATTCTCAGCCAATCAAAATGACTCTTTTTCCCACGACTTTGGCTGCCGAACATAAAGTGCTCTCTCCGAGGTTCGCGTTAGAATTGTACGTTCAATCCGTTTTGTCCGATATAAAAAGAAACGGTAATATTTTGACATCATATTCTGATTATATTTCAGTGTACTCACATCGTAAAACATGCCACCAAAAGCAGGAACAAAAGGCGCCAAGAAGGCCGTAACCAAAGCCAAAGCCGCCCGTGCTGGCGGTGACAAGAAAAGGAGGAGGAGAAGAAGGGAATCTTATGCCATCTACATCTACAAAGTGTTGAGACAGGTTCACCCCGATACTGGTGTTTCCAGCAAAGCTATGTCAATCATGAACAGCTTCGTCAATGACATCTTCGAAAGAATCGCAGCAGAGGCTTCCCGTCTTGCTCACTACAACAAGAGATCTACCATCACATCCCGGGAGATCCAGACTGCTGTCCGTCTTCTGTTGCCAGGAGAATTGGCCAAGCACGCCGTCAGTGAAGGAACAAAGGCTGTCACCAAATACACCAGCAGCAAGTAAAAACCTATCGTGGTTTTTTACACAAACGGCCCTTTTCAGGGCCACCAATATTTTTCAAAAAGAATCTAAAATTGTTGTACTAAAATTGTTCTAAGTTAGCTACATCCCAGCCACCTTATACCATCTTTTATCTATATTATATATATCTGTACTTTCCGAAATCTTTACACGGCTTTATTACATTATATAAATACATCACAAAGATTGAAAAAAAGGGGGGGGGGCGGTAGTTTACACGTACGCGGAAGAGAAAATGTTTTGTTACACAAGAGGAAATAATACCCCTATTATAGATATAGAACATAAAAATCTGACCGGTAAATAAAAATGATAATAGCTGTATGGCCAAGTAAGCATTTTCCATTAATCATATTATATATAGCATTTTAAGGAATGAGAGTTTTATTTGTGTGGAAGTGTGTGTGAATTTGTTATGCAGGAAAATAAAGAATTTGAATTTATATATACAATCCTGTGTTGGATTTTATATCAACAAATAAATATCTTATCCAAAAAAATGAATTGAAATCCAGGTATATACTTAGGGAAAAAAGTATTTATGGCCATAAATAAGTAGAAAATGAAAGATGGATGTTTAGTCGGATTAAAACAGACCATTGCCTAATTGAAAAAGAGCGTTTTGTGAAGAAAGAAAAAAGGGGGGGGGGGTATTTTAACGAAAGTAGTAGACAGAGAGTAGATGGACAAAGCTACATTTGATTTTTTTAGAGAATGATGTACAACAATTTTAGATTCTTTTTGTAAATATTTTGGTGGCCCTGAAAAGGGCCGTTGTTTGTTGTTATCTGCAAGTGGCTGTTTAACCTCCGAATCCGTACAAGGTACGTCCCTGGCGTTTCAAAGCATAGACAACATCCATGGCAGTGACAGTCTTCCTCTTGGCGTGCTCTGTGTATGTGACAGCATCACGGATGACATTTTCCAAGAAGACCTTCAATACACCACGGGTCTCTTCATAGATAAGACCTGAGATACGTTTGACACCACCTCTCCTGGCAAGACGACGGATGGCTGGCTTGGTAATACCCTGGATATTATCACGCAAAACCTTCCTGTGACGCTTGGCACCCCCCTTTCCTAAACCTTTACCTCCTTTTCCTCGTCCAGACATTGTGTTTATTCGATATTGATAATTGTCGAATGAATGATGGTCTAAACGAAATCAGAGCTTTATATATACCCAACGAGGCCGTAAAAGAAGTATCGGTACTTTTTTAAAAGCATGGCTGCGATTGGCTGTTTAAATCTAATGGGTCGGGAGATAACTCTGTATGTGTTTGAATTATGTACACCTTCAATCCACCTTTTGTGCAAAATCTGAAATGTATAACAAAAAAAAAAAGAAGGAAATTTAAATTATTTTACAATTTTATAATTTTTACTACATATATTGCATTTATTAGTGTAAATGATGTTTGCGTGATGGGGAAATGTAATGCTTGCAGTTGAAAACATTCAGATTATAAGGTGGTTTCAAACAGAATTCATAAATAAATAAATGAATGAATGAAGGAATAAATAAATATATGAAAATGAATGCCTAAAGTATACATTTCCTTCTGCACCTTCAGTGCATTTTTAAAAGAATTTAAAAAATATATATATATGACAGATAAACAAGAGTTGCATTCTTTTAAACATGAAGTGGACTATTAAACAGAAATCAATGCGCTACACTCCAGAGGTGAAATTTTGAATTTTCAACCAAGAAATCTGCCAAAAAGACTCTTATACTGAAATAATTCTCTATATTTTACTAAATAGTTCAAGACTCAGGTTAGACACATTATCATTGTGTAATTTATCAGCTGAAATGATGAAAGGTCACAGATTATAAGGTGGTTTCAAACAACATAATTGTGCTATGTTGAATTCATTGCGAATCAATATTAACCAGACACTTTATGATGCAATTGAAATTTCGCAACAAAATATTCAGTATTCTCAAAAACTGTTTGGCCAGTTATGACATCATCATTATGTCAAATTTATTAACCACACACTTAGGCATATTAATGCGCACATGTGTATTGAACTTACATACATGTCTTTTATGAATGTTTAAAGTATTTATACCTTGCAAAACAAGTTTTCTTCAGTTTCATTCACTTTTGTTTCAGGTGCGTGACAAGAAGTTGGTCAGATTTGTCAGCTATGGTGGAACTATTTAACTCCGTTCTGAAAAATTTTAAAATAATTAAAAAACATACTTATTTCTCATCAAAACAGATGAAACAAGGCATTAAATATCTTCAAATGCAGAGAAGATATTTAAAGAAATTTATATAAAATGAGAAAAATAACAGGACAGTCCTAGCTGATGGCTTAATATAATATTTAAACTCTAAATTAACAGTTATTCATTTTTACGGCTTCTTAAATAGATACAGCTGCTTATATTTATTTTCACAAAATAAAAAATAATTGTGAAATTACTCTCAGGAGCAGAAATTAATTTCCTTGTTCCTACTGCAATGCATATGAAGTGACAAAATGTTTTTACATACTCAGACATGAATCTGCCAAATTAATGTGTTAAGGGTGGGGGTTGCATCTGACACAGTACTGTCAATTTAATTTTTGATTCCATTTATGCCATATTTTTGTGGTTTATATCACCAATATTGATGCTCATAGGCTTTTAAGTTTTAGGCATGTTATACTCAACAGGTTATGGATGAAGAAAAATATATATATATAGATCACTCTACAAAGATGTATAGACCGACATTTGGATACTATATAAATAGGTATGAAAAGAGGGAAAAAAAAAACACAAATGAAGACAAATTAAGATTGAAAGAGAATGGTAAAAGAGGAGGGGTGGGCATAGCTATGTTTATATTATTGACTTGTACAACAATTTCAGATTCTTTTTGAAAAATATTTGTGGCCCTTAAAAGGGCCGTTATAATAGTTTTGTGAGAATTCAGTTTAAGCACGTTCTCCTCGGATTCTGCGAGCCAACTGGATGTCTTTAGGCATGATGGTGACTCTCTTGGCGTGGATGGCGCACAAGTTGGTGTCTTCGAAAAGACCAACCAAGTAGGCTTCACTGGCTTCCTGGAGGGCCATGACAGCTGAGCTCTGGAAACGCAGATCAGTCTTGAAGTCCTGAGCGATTTCACGGACCAATCTCTGGAATGGGAGTTTTCTGATCAAGAGTTCAGTGCTCTTTTGGTATCTTCTGATTTCTCTCAGAGCAACAGTTCCTGGCCTGTATCTGTGTGGTTTCTTGACACCACCAGTAGCAGGTGCGCTCTTACGGGCGGCCTTGGTGGCAAGTTGTTTTCTTGGAGCCTTTCCTCCGGTGGATTTACGTGCGGTTTGCTTGGTACGAGCCATGATGTTTGTTTATTCGGAAATGCGATTTCAGAACGAATACTGAAAATGTACCTTGGAAGTGTTTTTGTGCTAGCCGGTTTAACTGAAAGGTCGTCGACGATTGGGTTAATCCACAAACAAGGAACTCGTTGATTGGTTAAAAAATTCTCGTTTTGATTGGATCGGAGAAGAAGTCATTTGAAGACCGTTCAATCCACTTTGGAGGGGGCTCCGAGCAATGTCAAAAAAAAAGAATACTCTAACCTCTCCGAAATCATTTCTAGTTCATTCAAAACGATTTTGACACCGTTCAAAACTGGCAAACACAGACCTTACACAGGGCATATCACAGTTTAATTAAATTAAAAAAAAAATTAATTGCAATTTAGCACACAAATTATCATCTGCCGTTAACAATAAGCTTACATGCAAAATACAAAATAAATAACATAAATACACGAATAAAGTAAAATAAAATAAAATAAAAGTAATAAAATGAATGAAAAAAAATAAATAAATAAACACACGCAACAGACACGGGTAAAATATAAATGATTATTTGCAATTACACCCATAAGGTCAAGCAAACAACATATGTACATTACAGCGCATTACATTAATAGTTAAACACAAGTATGTTACTAACGATAATGTCAACACTGGTCAAATATAGGAGATAGAAACACACCTCAAAGAATAATGACAATTAATAAATAAGATATAATATAGCCTCATCTCGGAGGGGAAAAAAATTAGAGAGTTTTTAATTGTTCCCGTTCTTTTTGTTTTTGTAAAGTTCTTAAGGAAACGATAAATGTATGCCTGTCCAAGAGAAATACTAGCACCTTCAAAATTGTACCAAGAGAAAGAAAAAGTCAGTTGATCTGGAAAATGTGAGAGACGGAATCTGTCCATCTCTTCAACAGTAAGCACCAAAAACAATTGTTTGCAAATAAACCATGAATAAAACAGCACCTTTTCATACGTATTTTGTGCCTGTCAAAATAAGGGTGGTTTATGTTAGGGATAGTTTTAGCATTAGGGCGTTAGCCTTAGCGTGACGCAAGTTTGCCAAGCATCATTTTCTCTATTTCGGTAAAAATCAATAATAAATTTTATTTGAAAGGTACAATTGTGCCCTAGAATTGATGGCATACATAAACATATATACAAACAATATAGAACAACTAGACAAATAAAATGAAATAAACAATGCGGTTAAGAGTCCACTTTCCTTAGTTCTAGTGACTTTTTTTAATAAATGGAACAGTAAACGGCATTATTTCTGATAATGAAATGTTTTTTTCCTTATATATCTATTATTTCAAGATGAAGTATATTTGAATAATTTTGACTGATTTTATTTATCAGTTCATTTCGTAAATTATCATTTGGAGAATGACGATCTAAAAAGAAGTGAATTTCGTCTTCTGTTTTATTTAAATGACATTGTTGCATATTCTGTTTTCTCTTTTAATATCTTTATATCTGCTCCTCTCTATTCCCAAAAAGTGATCACCGATTCTCATTTTGCAAATCATTTTTCTATTTTCAAAGTTGGTATTGAGGATGTATTTGTTTATTTGATAATCAGCTTTGTAAAAAGAAATAGGCGTTTAATAAGAGAGTAAATGTCTTCAAACAAATTTCAATAATAATAAAAAAAAAAAAAAAAACACCACAAAGAAGAAGCAAAAAGAAACAGGACAGAAAGCATAAAAATGTACCGATGAAGGCAGGCGTGCATTTATTTATATGTTCATATTTTTTATTTATTTATTTATTTGCAAAATTCATCAAAAGTAGTCAAGCAAATACAAAATACAGGTACTACATGGATACATAATAATCATAATAATGTGATTAAAGAAAACAATGTTTCGGTTGTTTACGCAAACTATTTTTGCCATACATACTGAGATTTTATGTACAGATTCCCTCGTGAATGGGTAGATATCCGTGCATATTCAATGTTTTTTGTTAGTTTGTCCGTCTACTTCATTCAAATTCAAAATCAGCCCAGTATCAAGCCACAGTAAAAATATATCACTCATATTTTGTAAACCCCAAAAATAAAGTAAAAAAATAAATGAATAAATAAATAAAAGAAAATAAAGTTATAAACTAACAATAATATGTATATTTATAAAAGAAGAAAACAAATCCATCCAAATTGATAAATGTTGTCAAATACTATTTATGGTTGTTGTCCAGTGTATATGCAGAGAAATTCGGGATTCCTACAGCAAAGAGGGAGAGAGAGAGAAAAGATGGGTTATACCTGAATTTAAGAATTGAATGATCTACAACAATTTTAGATTCTTTTTGAAAAATGTTGGTGGCCCTGAAAAGGGCCGTTGTTTGAGAAGATTCCTCTTTGTCCACTCTTTACTTGGCGGGTTTCTGTGTTTTCTTGGGCAAGAGAACAGCCTGGATGTTTGGCAGTACACCACCCTGGGCAATGGTTACACCAGACAACAGTTTGTTCAATTCTTCGTCGTTTCTGATGGCCAACTGCAAATGACGAGGAATGATTCTGCTCTTCTTGTTGTCACGAGCAGCATTTCCTGCTAATTCCAAAACTTCAGCGGCTAAGTATTCCAAGACAGCTGCCAAGTAGACTGGGGCACCAGCTCCAACTCTTTCGGCGTAGTTTCCTTTACGGAGAAGTCTGTGGATACGACCGACTGGGAACTGAAGTCCAGCACGGGATGACCTGCTCTTTGCCTTTGATTTCGCTTTACCTCCTTTACCACGTCCAGACATTTTTGTTAATGCGTTGTGTTCGACTTTGTGAATACAATAAACACCTGAAACGGCTATTTTGCCTTTTATACCACGAAAATGGATTGAACGATGTCTTAATTCTCAGCCAATCAAAATGACTCTTTTTCCCACGACTTTGGCTGCCGAACATAAAGTGCTCTCTCCGAGGTTCGCGTTAGAATTGTACGTTCAATCCGTTTTGTCCGATATAAAAAGAAACGGTAATATTTTGACATCATATTCTGATTATATTTCAGTGTACTCACATCGTAAAACATGCCACCAAAAGCAGGAACAAAAGGCGCCAAGAAGGCCGTAACCAAAGCCAAAGCCGCCCGTGCTGGCGGTGACAAGAAAAGGAGGAGGAGAAGAAGGGAATCTTATGCCATCTACATCTACAAAGTGTTGAGACAGGTTCACCCCGATACTGGTGTTTCCAGCAAAGCTATGTCAATCATGAACAGCTTCGTCAATGACATCTTCGAAAGAATCGCAGCAGAGGCTTCCCGTCTTGCTCACTACAACAAGAGATCTACCATCACATCCCGGGAGATCCAGACTGCTGTCCGTCTTCTGTTGCCAGGAGAATTGGCCAAGCACGCCGTCAGTGAAGGAACAAAGGCTGTCACCAAATACACCAGCAGCAAGTAAAAACCTATCGTGGTTTTTTACACAAACGGCCCTTTTCAGGGCCACCAATATTTTTCAAAAAGAATCTAAAATTGTTGTACTAAAATTGTTCTAAGTTAGCTACATCCCAGCCACCTTATACCATCTTTTATCTATATTATATATATCTGTACTTTCCGAAATCTTTACACGGCTTTATTACATTATATAAATACATCACAAAGATTGAAAAAAAGGGGGGGGGGGCGGTAGTTTACACGTACGCGGAAGAGAAAATGTTTTGTTACACAAGAGGAAATAATACCCCTATTATAGATATAGAACATAAAAATCTGACCGGTAAATAAAAATGATAATAGCTGTATGGCCAAGTAAGCATTTTCCATTAATCATATTATATATAGCATTTTAAGGAATGAGAGTTTTATTTGTGTGGAAGTGTGTGTGAATTTGTTATGCAGGAAAATAAAGAATTTGAATTTATATATACAATCCTGTGTTGGATTTTATATCAACAAATAAATATCTTATCCAAAAAAATGAATTGAAATCCAGGTATATACTTAGGGAAAAAAGTATTTATGGCCATAAATAAGTAGAAAATGAAAGATGGATGTTTAGTCGGATTAAAACAGACCATTGCCTAATTGAAAAAGAGCGTTTTGTGAAGAAAGAAAAAAGGGGGGGGGGGTATTTTAACGAAAGTAGTAGACAGAGAGTAGATGGACAAAGCTACATTTGATTTTTTTAGAGAATGATGTACAACAATTTTAGATTCTTTTTGTAAATATTTTGGTGGCCCTGAAAAGGGCCGTTGTTTGTTGTTATCTGCAAGTGGCTGTTTAACCTCCGAATCCGTACAAGGTACGTCCCTGGCGTTTCAAAGCATAGACAACATCCATGGCAGTGACAGTCTTCCTCTTGGCGTGCTCTGTGTATGTGACAGCATCACGGATGACATTTTCCAAGAAGACCTTCAATACACCACGGGTCTCTTCATAGATAAGACCTGAGATACGTTTGACACCACCTCTCCTGGCAAGACGACGGATGGCTGGCTTGGTAATACCCTGGATATTATCACGCAAAACCTTCCTGTGACGCTTGGCACCCCCCTTTCCTAAACCTTTACCTCCTTTTCCTCGTCCAGACATTGTGTTTATTCGATATTGATAATTGTCGAATGAATGATGGTCTAAACGAAATCAGAGCTTTATATATACCCAACGAGGCCGTAAAAGAAGTATCGGTACTTTTTTAAAAGCATGGCTGCGATTGGCTGTTTAAATCTAATGGGTCGGGAGATAACTCTGTATGTGTTTGAATTATGTACACCTTCAATCCACCTTTTGTGCAAAATCTGAAATGTATAACAAAAAAAAAAAGAAGGAAATTTAAATTATTTTACAATTTTATAATTTTTACTACATATATTGCATTTATTAGTGTAAATGATGTTTGCGTGATGGGGAAATGTAATGCTTGCAGTTGAAAACATTCAGATTATAAGGTGGTTTCAAACAGAATTCATAAATAAATAAATGAATGAATGAAGGAATAAATAAATATATGAAAATGAATGCCTAAAGTATACATTTCCTTCTGCACCTTCAGTGCATTTTTAAAAGAATTTAAAAAATATATATATATGACAGATAAACAAGAGTTGCATTCTTTTAAACATGAAGTGGACTATTAAACAGAAATCAATGCGCTACACTCCAGAGGTGAAATTTTGAATTTTCAACCAAGAAATCTGCCAAAAAGACTCTTATACTGAAATAATTCTCTATATTTTACTAAATAGTTCAAGACTCAGGTTAGACACATTATCATTGTGTAATTTATCAGCTGAAATGATGAAAGGTCACAGATTATAAGGTGGTTTCAAAACATAATTGTGCTATGTTGAATTCATTGCGAATCAATATTAACCAGACACTTTATGATGCAATTGAAATTTCGCAACAAAATATTCAGTATTCTCAAAAACTGTTTGGCCAGTTATGACATCATCATTATGTCAAATTTATTAACCACACACTTAGGCATATTAATGCGCACATGTGTATTGAACTTACATACATGTCTTTTATGAATGTTTAAAGTATTTATACCTTGCAAAACAAGTTTTCTTCAGTTTCATTCACTTTTGTTTCAGGTGCGTGACAAGAAGTTGGTCAGATTTGTCAGCTATGGTGGAACTATTTAACTCCGTTCTGAAAAATTTTAAAATAATTAAAAAACATACTTATTTCTCATCAAAACAGATGAAACAAGGCATTAAATATCTTCAAATGCAGAGAAGATATTTAAAGAAATTTATATAAAATGAGAAAAATAACAGGACAGTCCTAGCTGATGGCTTAATATAATATTTAAACTCTAAATTAACAGTTATTCATTTTTACGGCTTCTTAAATAGATACAGCTGCTTATATTTATTTTCACAAAATAAAAAATAATTGTGAAATTACTCTCAGGAGCAGAAATTAATTTCCTTGTTCCTACTGCAATGCATATGAAGTGACAAAATGTTTTTACATACTCAGACATGAATCTGCCAAATTAATGTGTTAAGGGTGGGGGTTGCATCTGACACAGTACTGTCAATTTAATTTTTGATTCCATTTATGCCATATTTTTGTGGTTTATATCACCAATATTGATGCTCATAGGCTTTTAAGTTTTAGGCATGTTATACTCAACAGGTTATGGATGAAGAAAAATATATATATATAGATCACTCTACAAAGATGTATAGACCGACATTTGGATACTATATAAATAGGTATGAAAAGAGGGAAAAAAAAAACACAAATGAAGACAAATTAAGATTGAAAGAGAATGGTAAAAGAGGAGGGGTGGGCATAGCTATGTTTATATTATTGACTTGTACAACAATTTCAGATTCTTTTTGAAAAATATTTGTGGCCCTTAAAAGGGCCGTTATAATAGTTTTGTGAGAATTCAGTTTAAGCACGTTCTCCTCGGATTCTGCGAGCCAACTGGATGTCTTTAGGCATGATGGTGACTCTCTTGGCGTGGATGGCGCACAAGTTGGTGTCTTCGAAAAGACCAACCAAGTAGGCTTCACTGGCTTCCTGGAGGGCCATGACAGCTGAGCTCTGGAAACGCAGATCAGTCTTGAAGTCCTGAGCGATTTCACGGACCAATCTCTGGAATGGGAGTTTTCTGATCAAGAGTTCAGTGCTCTTTTGGTATCTTCTGATTTCTCTCAGAGCAACAGTTCCTGGCCTGTATCTGTGTGGTTTCTTGACACCACCAGTAGCAGGTGCGCTCTTACGGGCGGCCTTGGTGGCAAGTTGTTTTCTTGGAGCCTTTCCTCCGGTGGATTTACGTGCGGTTTGCTTGGTACGAGCCATGATGTTTGTTTATTCGGAAATGCGATTTCAGAACGAATACTGAAAATGTACCTTGGAAGTGTTTTTGTGCTAGCCGGTTTAACTGAAAGGTCGTCGACGATTGGGTTAATCCACAAACAAGGAACTCGTTGATTGGTTAAAAAATTCTCGTTTTGATTGGATCGGAGAAGAAGTCATTTGAAGACCGTTCAATCCACTTTGGAGGGGGCTCCGAGCAATGTCAAAAAAAAAGAATACTCTAACCTCTCCGAAATCATTTCTAGTTCATTCAAAACGATTTTGACACCGTTCAAAACTGGCAAACACAGACCTTACACAGGGCATATCACAGTTTAATTAAATTAAAAAAAAAATTAATTGCAATTTAGCACACAAATTATCATCTGCCGTTAACAATAAGCTTACATGCAAAATACAAAATAAATAACATAAATACACGAATAAAGTAAAATAAAATAAAATAAAAGTAATAAAATGAATGAAAAAAAATAAATAAATAAACACACGCAACAGACACGGGTAAAATATAAATGATTATTTGCAATTACACCCATAAGGTCAAGCAAACAACATATGTACATTACAGCGCATTACATTAATAGTTAAACACAAGTATGTTACTAACGATAATGTCAACACTGGTCAAATATAGGAGATAGAAACACACCTCAAAGAATAATGACAATTAATAAATAAGATATAATATAGCCTCATCTCGGAGGGGAAAAAAATTAGAGAGTTTTTAATTGTTCCCGTTCTTTTTGTTTTTGTAAAGTTCTTAAGGAAACGATAAATGTATGCCTGTCCAAGAGAAATACTAGCACCTTCAAAATTGTACCAAGAGAAAGAAAAAGTCAGTTGATCTGGAAAATGTGAGAGACGGAATCTGTCCATCTCTTCAACAGTAAGCACCAAAAACAATTGTTTGCAAATAAACCATGAATAAAACAGCACCTTTTCATACGTATTTTGTGCCTGTCAAAATAAGGGTGGTTTATGTTAGGGATAGTTTTAGCATTAGGGCGTTAGCCTTAGCGTGACGCAAGTTTGCCAAGCATCATTTTCTCTATTTCGGTAAAAATCAATAATAAATTTTATTTGAAAGGTACAATTGTGCCCTAGAATTGATGGCATACATAAACATATATACAAACAATATAGAACAACTAGACAAATAAAATGAAATAAACAATGCGGTTAAGAGTCCACTTTCCTTAGTTCTAGTGACTTTTTTTAATAAATGGAACAGTAAACGGCATTATTTCTGATAATGAAATGTTTTTTTCCTTATATATCTATTATTTCAAGATGAAGTATATTTGAATAATTTTGACTGATTTTATTTATCAGTTCATTTCGTAAATTATCATTTGGAGAATGACGATCTAAAAAGAAGTGAATTTCGTCTTCTGTTTTATTTAAATGACATTGTTGCATATTCTGTTTTCTCTTTTAATATCTTTATATCTGCTCCTCTCTATTCCCAAAAAGTGATCACCGATTCTCATTTTGCAAATCATTTTTCTATTTTCAAAGTTGGTATTGAGGATGTATTTGTTTATTTGATAATCAGCTTTGTAAAAAGAAATAGGCGTTTAATAAGAGAGTAAATGTCTTCAAACAAATTTCAATAATAATAAAAAAAAAAAAAAAAACACCACAAAGAAGAAGCAAAAAGAAACAGGACAGAAAGCATAAAAATGTACCGATGAAGGCAGGCGTGCATTTATTTATATGTTCATATTTTTTATTTATTTATTTATTTGCAAAATTCATCAAAAGTAGTCAAGCAAATACAAAATACAGGTACTACATGGATACATAATAATCATAATAATGTGATTAAAGAAAACAATGTTTCGGTTGTTTACGCAAACTATTTTTGCCATACATACTGAGATTTTATGTACAGATTCCCTCGTGAATGGGTAGATATCCGTGCATATTCAATGTTTTTTGTTAGTTTGTCCGTCTACTTCATTCAAATTCAAAATCAGCCCAGTATCAAGCCACAGTAAAAATATATCACTCATATTTTGTAAACCCCAAAAATAAAGTAAAAAAATAAATGAATAAATAAATAAAAGAAAATAAAGTTATAAACTAACAATAATATGTATATTTATAAAAGAAGAAAACAAATCCATCCAAATTGATAAATGTTGTCAAATACTATTTATGGTTGTTGTCCAGTGTATATGCAGAGAAATTCGGGATTCCTACAGCAAAGAGGGAGAGAGAGAGAAAAGATGGGTTATACCTGAATTTAAGAATTGAATGATCTACAACAATTTTAGATTCTTTTTGAAAAATGTTGGTGGCCCTGAAAAGGGCCGTTGTTTGAGAAGATTCCTCTTTGTCCACTCTTTACTTGGCGGGTTTCTGTGTTTTCTTGGGCAAGAGAACAGCCTGGATGTTTGGCAGTACACCACCCTGGGCAATGGTTACACCAGACAACAGTTTGTTCAATTCTTCGTCGTTTCTGATGGCCAACTGCAAATGACGAGGAATGATTCTGCTCTTCTTGTTGTCACGAGCAGCATTTCCTGCTAATTCCAAAACTTCAGCGGCTAAGTATTCCAAGACAGCTGCCAAGTAGACTGGGGCACCAGCTCCAACTCTTTCGGCGTAGTTTCCTTTACGGAGAAGTCTGTGGATACGACCGACTGGGAACTGAAGTCCAGCACGGGATGACCTGCTCTTTGCCTTTGATTTCGCTTTACCTCCTTTACCACGTCCAGACATTTTTGTTAATGCGTTGTGTTCGACTTTGTGAATACAATAAACACCTGAAACGGCTATTTTGCCTTTTATACCACGAAAATGGATTGAACGATGTCTTAATTCTCAGCCAATCAAAATGACTCTTTTTCCCACGACTTTGGCTGCCGAACATAAAGTGCTCTCTCCGAGGTTCGCGTTAGAATTGTACGTTCAATCCGTTTTGTCCGATATAAAAAGAAACGGTAATATTTTGACATCATATTCTGATTATATTTCAGTGTACTCACATCGTAAAACATGCCACCAAAAGCAGGAACAAAAGGCGCCAAGAAGGCCGTAACCAAAGCCAAAGCCGCCCGTGCTGGCGGTGACAAGAAAAGGAGGAGGAGAAGAAGGGAATCTTATGCCATCTACATCTACAAAGTGTTGAGACAGGTTCACCCCGATACTGGTGTTTCCAGCAAAGCTATGTCAATCATGAACAGCTTCGTCAATGACATCTTCGAAAGAATCGCAGCAGAGGCTTCCCGTCTTGCTCACTACAACAAGAGATCTACCATCACATCCCGGGAGATCCAGACTGCTGTCCGTCTTCTGTTGCCAGGAGAATTGGCCAAGCACGCCGTCAGTGAAGGAACAAAGGCTGTCACCAAATACACCAGCAGCAAGTAAAAACCTATCGTGGTTTTTTACACAAACGGCCCTTTTCAGGGCCACCAATATTTTTCAAAAAGAATCTAAAATTGTTGTACTAAAATTGTTCTAAGTTAGCTACATCCCAGCCACCTTATACCATCTTTTATCTATATTATATATATCTGTACTTTCCGAAATCTTTACACGGCTTTATTACATTATATAAATACATCACAAAGATTGAAAAAAAGGGGGGGGGGCGGTAGTTTACACGTACGCGGAAGAGAAAATGTTTTGTTACACAAGAGGAAATAATACCCCTATTATAGATATAGAACATAAAAATCTGACCGGTAAATAAAAATGATAATAGCTGTATGGCCAAGTAAGCATTTTCCATTAATCATATTATATATAGCATTTTAAGGAATGAGAGTTTTATTTGTGTGGAAGTGTGTGTGAATTTGTTATGCAGGAAAATAAAGAATTTGAATTTATATATACAATCCTGTGTTGGATTTTATATCAACAAATAAATATCTTATCCAAAAAAATGAATTGAAATCCAGGTATATACTTAGGGAAAAAAGTATTTATGGCCATAAATAAGTAGAAAATGAAAGATGGATGTTTAGTCGGATTAAAACAGACCATTGCCTAATTGAAAAAGAGCGTTTTGTGAAGAAAGAAAAAAGGGGGGGGGGGTATTTTAACGAAAGTAGTAGACAGAGAGTAGATGGACAAAGCTACATTTGATTTTTTTAGAGAATGATGTACAACAATTTTAGATTCTTTTTGTAAATATTTTGGTGGCCCTGAAAAGGGCCGTTGTTTGTTGTTATCTGCAAGTGGCTGTTTAACCTCCGAATCCGTACAAGGTACGTCCCTGGCGTTTCAAAGCATAGACAACATCCATGGCAGTGACAGTCTTCCTCTTGGCGTGCTCTGTGTATGTGACAGCATCACGGATGACATTTTCCAAGAAGACCTTCAATACACCACGGGTCTCTTCATAGATAAGACCTGAGATACGTTTGACACCACCTCTCCTGGCAAGACGACGGATGGCTGGCTTGGTAATACCCTGGATATTATCACGCAAAACCTTCCTGTGACGCTTGGCACCCCCCTTTCCTAAACCTTTACCTCCTTTTCCTCGTCCAGACATTGTGTTTATTCGATATTGATAATTGTCGAATGAATGATGGTCTAAACGAAATCAGAGCTTTATATATACCCAACGAGGCCGTAAAAGAAGTATCGGTACTTTTTTAAAAGCATGGCTGCGATTGGCTGTTTAAATCTAATGGGTCGGGAGATAACTCTGTATGTGTTTGAATTATGTACACCTTCAATCCACCTTTTGTGCAAAATCTGAAATGTATAACAAAAAAAAAAAGAAGGAAATTTAAATTATTTTACAATTTTATAATTTTTACTACATATATTGCATTTATTAGTGTAAATGATGTTTGCGTGATGGGGAAATGTAATGCTTGCAGTTGAAAACATTCAGATTATAAGGTGGTTTCAAACAGAATTCATAAATAAATAAATGAATGAATGAAGGAATAAATAAATATATGAAAATGAATGCCTAAAGTATACATTTCCTTCTGCACCTTCAGTGCATTTTTAAAAGAATTTAAAAAATATATATATATGACAGATAAACAAGAGTTGCATTCTTTTAAACATGAAGTGGACTATTAAACAGAAATCAATGCGCTACACTCCAGAGGTGAAATTTTGAATTTTCAACCAAGAAATCTGCCAAAAAGACTCTTATACTGAAATAATTCTCTATATTTTACTAAATAGTTCAAGACTCAGGTTAGACACATTATCATTGTGTAATTTATCAGCTGAAATGATGAAAGGTCACAGATTATAAGGTGGTTTCAAAACATAATTGTGCTATGTTGAATTCATTGCGAATCAATATTAACCAGACACTTTATGATGCAATTGAAATTTCGCAACAAAATATTCAGTATTCTCAAAAACTGTTTGGCCAGTTATGACATCATCATTATGTCAAATTTATTAACCACACACTTAGGCATATTAATGCGCACATGTGTATTGAACTTACATACATGTCTTTTATGAATGTTTAAAGTATTTATACCTTGCAAAACAAGTTTTCTTCAGTTTCATTCACTTTTGTTTCAGGTGCGTGACAAGAAGTTGGTCAGATTTGTCAGCTATGGTGGAACTATTTAACTCCGTTCTGAAAAATTTTAAAATAATTAAAAAACATACTTATTTCTCATCAAAACAGATGAAACAAGGCATTAAATATCTTCAAATGCAGAGAAGATATTTAAAGAAATTTATATAAAATGAGAAAAATAACAGGACAGTCCTAGCTGATGGCTTAATATAATATTTAAACTCTAAATTAACAGTTATTCATTTTTACGGCTTCTTAAATAGATACAGCTGCTTATATTTATTTTCACAAAATAAAAAATAATTGTGAAATTACTCTCAGGAGCAGAAATTAATTTCCTTGTTCCTACTGCAATGCATATGAAGTGACAAAATGTTTTTACATACTCAGACATGAATCTGCCAAATTAATGTGTTAAGGGTGGGGGTTGCATCTGACACAGTACTGTCAATTTAATTTTTGATTCCATTTATGCCATATTTTTGTGGTTTATATCACCAATATTGATGCTCATAGGCTTTTAAGTTTTAGGCATGTTATACTCAACAGGTTATGGATGAAGAAAAATATATATATATAGATCACTCTACAAAGATGTATAGACCGACATTTGGATACTATATAAATAGGTATGAAAAGAGGGAAAAAAAAAACACAAATGAAGACAAATTAAGATTGAAAGAGAATGGTAAAAGAGGAGGGGTGGGCATAGCTATGTTTATATTATTGACTTGTACAACAATTTCAGATTCTTTTTGAAAAATATTTGTGGCCCTTAAAAGGGCCGTTATAATAGTTTTGTGAGAATTCAGTTTAAGCACGTTCTCCTCGGATTCTGCGAGCCAACTGGATGTCTTTAGGCATGATGGTGACTCTCTTGGCGTGGATGGCGCACAAGTTGGTGTCTTCGAAAAGACCAACCAAGTAGGCTTCACTGGCTTCCTGGAGGGCCATGACAGCTGAGCTCTGGAAACGCAGATCAGTCTTGAAGTCCTGAGCGATTTCACGGACCAATCTCTGGAATGGGAGTTTTCTGATCAAGAGTTCAGTGCTCTTTTGGTATCTTCTGATTTCTCTCAGAGCAACAGTTCCTGGCCTGTATCTGTGTGGTTTCTTGACACCACCAGTAGCAGGTGCGCTCTTACGGGCGGCCTTGGTGGCAAGTTGTTTTCTTGGAGCCTTTCCTCCGGTGGATTTACGTGCGGTTTGCTTGGTACGAGCCATGATGTTTGTTTATTCGGAAATGCGATTTCAGAACGAATACTGAAAATGTACCTTGGAAGTGTTTTTGTGCTAGCCGGTTTAACTGAAAGGTCGTCGACGATTGGGTTAATCCACAAACAAGGAACTCGTTGATTGGTTAAAAAATTCTCGTTTTGATTGGATCGGAGAAGAAGTCATTTGAAGACCGTTCAATCCACTTTGGAGGGGGCTCCGAGCAATGTCAAAAAAAAAGAATACTCTAACCTCTCCGAAATCATTTCTAGTTCATTCAAAACGATTTTGACACCGTTCAAAACTGGCAAACACAGACCTTACACAGGGCATATCACAGTTTAATTAAATTAAAAAAAAAATTAATTGCAATTTAGCACACAAATTATCATCTGCCGTTAACAATAAGCTTACATGCAAAATACAAAATAAATAACATAAATACACGAATAAAGTAAAATAAAATAAAATAAAAGTAATAAAATGAATGAAAAAAAATAAATAAATAAACACACGCAACAGACACGGGTAAAATATAAATGATTATTTGCAATTACACCCATAAGGTCAAGCAAACAACATATGTACATTACAGCGCATTACATTAATAGTTAAACACAAGTATGTTACTAACGATAATGTCAACACTGGTCAAATATAGGAGATAGAAACACACCTCAAAGAATAATGACAATTAATAAATAAGATATAATATAGCCTCATCTCGGAGGGGAAAAAAATTAGAGAGTTTTTAATTGTTCCCGTTCTTTTTGTTTTTGTAAAGTTCTTAAGGAAACGATAAATGTATGCCTGTCCAAGAGAAATACTAGCACCTTCAAAATTGTACCAAGAGAAAGAAAAAGTCAGTTGATCTGGAAAATGTGAGAGACGGAATCTGTCCATCTCTTCAACAGTAAGCACCAAAAACAATTGTTTGCAAATAAACCATGAATAAAACAGCACCTTTTCATACGTATTTTGTGCCTGTCAAAATAAGGGTGGTTTATGTTAGGGATAGTTTTAGCATTAGGGCGTTAGCCTTAGCGTGACGCAAGTTTGCCAAGCATCATTTTCTCTATTTCGGTAAAAATCAATAATAAATTTTATTTGAAAGGTACAATTGTGCCCTAGAATTGATGGCATACATAAACATATATACAAACAATATAGAACAACTAGACAAATAAAATGAAATAAACAATGCGGTTAAGAGTCCACTTTCCTTAGTTCTAGTGACTTTTTTTAATAAATGGAACAGTAAACGGCATTATTTCTGATAATGAAATGTTTTTTTCCTTATATATCTATTATTTCAAGATGAAGTATATTTGAATAATTTTGACTGATTTTATTTATCAGTTCATTTCGTAAATTATCATTTGGAGAATGACGATCTAAAAAGAAGTGAATTTCGTCTTCTGTTTTATTTAAATGACATTGTTGCATATTCTGTTTTCTCTTTTAATATCTTTATATCTGCTCCTCTCTATTCCCAAAAAGTGATCACCGATTCTCATTTTGCAAATCATTTTTCTATTTTCAAAGTTGGTATTGAGGATGTATTTGTTTATTTGATAATCAGCTTTGTAAAAAGAAATAGGCGTTTAATAAGAGAGTAAATGTCTTCAAACAAATTTCAATAATAATAAAAAAAAAAAAAAAAACACCACAAAGAAGAAGCAAAAAGAAACAGGACAGAAAGCATAAAAATGTACCGATGAAGGCAGGCGTGCATTTATTTATATGTTCATATTTTTTATTTATTTATTTATTTGCAAAATTCATCAAAAGTAGTCAAGCAAATACAAAATACAGGTACTACATGGATACATAATAATCATAATAATGTGATTAAAGAAAACAATGTTTCGGTTGTTTACGCAAACTATTTTTGCCATACATACTGAGATTTTATGTACAGATTCCCTCGTGAATGGGTAGATATCCGTGCATATTCAATGTTTTTTGTTAGTTTGTCCGTCTACTTCATTCAAATTCAAAATCAGCCCAGTATCAAGCCACAGTAAAAATATATCACTCATATTTTGTAAACCCCAAAAATAAAGTAAAAAAATAAATGAATAAATAAATAAAAGAAAATAAAGTTATAAACTAACAATAATATGTATATTTATAAAAGAAGAAAACAAATCCATCCAAATTGATAAATGTTGTCAAATACTATTTATGGTTGTTGTCCAGTGTATATGCAGAGAAATTCGGGATTCCTACAGCAAAGAGGGAGAGAGAGAGAAAAGATGGGTTATACCTGAATTTAAGAATTGAATGATCTACAACAATTTTAGATTCTTTTTGAAAAATGTTGGTGGCCCTGAAAAGGGCCGTTGTTTGAGAAGATTCCTCTTTGTCCACTCTTTACTTGGCGGGTTTCTGTGTTTTCTTGGGCAAGAGAACAGCCTGGATGTTTGGCAGTACACCACCCTGGGCAATGGTTACACCAGACAACAGTTTGTTCAATTCTTCGTCGTTTCTGATGGCCAACTGCAAATGACGAGGAATGATTCTGCTCTTCTTGTTGTCACGAGCAGCATTTCCTGCTAATTCCAAAACTTCAGCGGCTAAGTATTCCAAGACAGCTGCCAAGTAGACTGGGGCACCAGCTCCAACTCTTTCGGCGTAGTTTCCTTTACGGAGAAGTCTGTGGATACGACCGACTGGGAACTGAAGTCCAGCACGGGATGACCTGCTCTTTGCCTTTGATTTCGCTTTACCTCCTTTACCACGTCCAGACATTTTTGTTAATGCGTTGTGTTCGACTTTGTGAATACAATAAACACCTGAAACGGCTATTTTGCCTTTTATACCACGAAAATGGATTGAACGATGTCTTAATTCTCAGCCAATCAAAATGACTCTTTTTCCCACGACTTTGGCTGCCGAACATAAAGTGCTCTCTCCGAGGTTCGCGTTAGAATTGTACGTTCAATCCGTTTTGTCCGATATAAAAAGAAACGGTAATATTTTGACATCATATTCTGATTATATTTCAGTGTACTCACATCGTAAAACATGCCACCAAAAGCAGGAACAAAAGGCGCCAAGAAGGCCGTAACCAAGCCAAAGCCGCCCGTGCTGGCGGTGACAAGAAAAGGAGGAGGAGAAGAAGGGAATCTTATGCCATCTACATCTACAAAGTGTTGAGACAGGTTCACCCCGATACTGGTGTTTCCAGCAAAGCTATGTCAATCATGAACAGCTTCGTCAATGACATCTTCGAAAGAATCGCAGCAGAGGCTTCCCGTCTTGCTCACTACAACAAGAGATCTACCATCACATCCCGGAGATCCAGACTGCTGTCCGTCTTCTGTTGCCAGGAGAATTGGCCAAGCACGCCGTCAGTGAAGGAACAAAGGCTGTCACCAAATACACCAGCAGCAAGTAAAAACCTATCGTGGTTTTTTTACACAAACGGCCCTTTTCAGGGCCACCAATATTTTTCAAAAAGAATCTAAAATTGTTGTACTAAAATTGTTCTAAGTTAGCTACATCCCAGCCACCTTATACCATCTTTTATCTATATTATATATATCTGTACTTTCCGAAATCTTTACACGGCTTTATTACATTATATAAATACATCACAAAGATTGAAAAAAAGGGGGGGGGGCGGTAGTTTACACGTACGCGGAAGAGAAAATGTTTTGTTACACAAGAGGAAATAATACCCCTATTATAGATATAGAACATAAAAATCTGACCGGTAAATAAAAATGATAATAGCTGTATGGCCAAGTAAGCATTTTCCATTAATCATATTATATATAGCATTTTAAGGAATGAGAGTTTTATTTGTGTGGAAGTGTGTGTGAATTTGTTATGCAGGAAAATAAAGAATTTGAATTTATATATACAATCCTGTGTTGGATTTTATATCAACAAATAAATATCTTATCCAAAAAAATGAATTGAAATCCAGGTATATACTTAGGGAAAAAAGTATTTATGGCCATAAATAAGTAGAAAATGAAAGATGGATGTTTAGTCGGATTAAAACAGACCATTGCCTAATTGAAAAAGAGCGTT
>CM051516.1:63297729-63354538 GCA_028015205.1 Mytilisepta virgata | reverse complement strand
ATATCTTTGTTTTCACCTGAAGGTCTGTAGATTGGATGACATTAATTCATTAATACATGTATATCTTTGTTTTCACCTGAAGGTCTGTAGATTGGATGACATTTATTCATTAGTATGTCATTGTTTTCACCTGAAGGTCTGTAGATTGGATGACATTAATTCATTAATACATGTATGTCTTTGTTTTCACCTGAAGGTCTGTAGATTGGATGACATTTATTCATTAGTATTCATTGTTTTCACCTGAAGGTCTGTAGATTGGATGACATTTATTCATTAGTATGTCATTGTTTTCATCTGACGGTCTGTAGATTGGATGACATAAATTCATTAGTATGTCATTGTTTTCACCTGAAGGTCTGTAGATTGGATGACATTTATTCATTTGTATGTCATTGTTTTCACCTGAAGGTCTGTAGATTGGATGGCATTTATTCATTAGTATGTCATTGTTTTCACCTGAAGGTCTGTAGATTAGATGACATTAATTCATTAATACATGTATATCTTTGTTTTGACCTGAAGATCAGTAGATTGGATGACATTTATTCATTAGTATGTCATTGTTTTCACCTGAAGGTCTGTAGATTGGATGACATTTATTCATTAGTATCTCATTGTTTTCACCTGAAGGTCTGTAGATTGGATGACATTTATTCATTTGTATGTCATTGTTTTCACCTGAAGGTCTGTAGATTGGATGACATTTATTCATTAGTATGTCATTGTTTTCACCTGAAGGTCTGTAGATTGGATGACATTTATTCATTAGTATATCATTGTTTTCACCTGAAGGTCTGTAGATTGGATGACATTTATTCATTAGTATATCATTGTTTTCACCTGAAGGTCTGTAGATTGGATGAAATTTATTCATTTGTATGTCATTGTTTTCACCTGAAGGTCTGTAGATTGGATGACATTTATTCATTAGTATGTCATTGTTTTCACCTGAAGGTCTGTAGATTGGATGACATTTATTCATTTGTATGTCATTGTTTTTACCTGAAGGTCTGTAGATTGGATGACATTTATTCATTTGTATGTCATTGTTTTCACCTGAAGGTCTGTAGATTGGATGACATTTATTCATTTGTATGTCATTGTTTTCACCTGAAGGTCTGTAGATTGGATGACATTTATTCATTTGTATGTCATTTATTTCACCTGAAGGTCTGTAGATTGGATGACATTTATTCTTTAGTATGTCATTGTTTTCATCTGAAGGTCTGTAGATTGGATGACATTTATTCATTAGTATGTCATTGTTTTCACCTGAAGGTCTGTAGATTGGATGACATTAATTCATTAATACATGTATGTCTTTGTTTTCACCTGAAGGTCTGTAGATTGGATGACATTAATTCATTAGTATGTCATTGTTTTCACCTGATGGTCTGTAGATTGGATGACATTTATTCATTAGTATATCATTGTTTTCACCTGAAGGTCTGTAGATTGGATGGCATTTATTCATTAGTATGTCATTGTTTTCATCTGAAGGTCTGTAGATTGGATGACATTTATTCAGTAGTATGTCATTGTTTTCACCTGAAGGTGTGTAGATTGGATGACATTAATTCATTAATACATGTATATCTTTGTTTTCACCTGAAGGTCTGTAGATTGGATGGCATTTATTCATTAGTATGTCATTGTTTTCACCTGATGGTCTGTAGATTGGATGACATTAATTCATTAATACATGTATGTCTTTGTTTTCACCTGAAGGTCTGTAGATTGGATGACATTTATTCATTAGTATGTCATTGTTTTGACCTGCACCAATTTAGACCAAACTTTGGTGGAATGGTCCTTGGGTGGCCCCCTTCCAAAATTGTGTCTGGCATCCTCGACTTCCAACCAACATGGCTGCTGTTACTGAAAATAGAAAAAAAGGGGGGGGGTGAATTTAAAAAATCTTCTTATATGGAACTACAAGGCCAGTTGGAACCAAAGTTGGCAGTAATGGTTCTTAGGAGATTCTCTTTCAGAAATATGTCCAATGATCCGGACTGTTAACCAAGATGGCTGCCACAGCCGAACTTAGTTTAACATAGGGGCCTATGGGAAAATTCATTGAAAAATCTTCTTGTCTTAAACCACTTGACCAATTGGAACCAGACTTGGCAGCAATGGTCCTTAGATGGTCCTCTTACAGAGATGTGTCCGATGACCCGGACTGTCAACCAAGATGGCCGTCACAACCAAACTTAGTTTAACATAGGGCCCTATAGGAAAATTCATTGAAAAATCTTCTTGTCTGAAACCACTTGACATATTGGAGCCAGACTTGGCAGCGTTGGTCCTTAGGAGGTCCTTTTTCAGAAATGTGTCTGATCACCTGGATTGTCAACCAAGATGGCTGCCACACCGACCTTTGTTCCATATTGGACCCTATAGGAAAAATTCATTTAAAAATCTTCTTGTCTGAAACCACTTAGAAAGTTGGAACAAGACTTAGCAGAAATGGTCCTTAGATGGTTCTCTTTTAGAAATATGTCCAATGACCCGGACTGTTAACCAAGATGACCGCCACAGCCGAACTTAGTTTAACATAGGGCCCTATGGGAAAATTCATTGAAAAATCCTCTTGTCTTAAACCACTTGACCAATTGGAACCAGACTTGGCAGCAATGGTCCTTAGATGGTCCTCTTACAGAGATGTGTCCGATGACCCGGACTGTCAACCAAGATGGCCGTCACAACCAAACTTAGTTTAACATAGGGCCCTATAGGAAAATTCATTGAAAAATCTTCTTGTCTGAAACCACATGACATATTGGAGCAGGACTTGGCAGCATTGGTCCTTAGGAGGTCCTTTTTCAGAAATATGTCTGATTTTGTGGACTGTGAACCAAGATGGCCGCCATAGCTGAACTTAGTTTAACATAGGACCCTATGGGAAATTCACTCAAAAATCTTCTCGTCTGAAACCACTAAGCCAATTAAAATTAGACTTGGTAGCAATGGTCCTTAGATGGTCCTCTTTCAGAATTTTGTGTGATGACCCAGACTGTCAACCAAGATGGCCACCACACCCGAATTTAGTTTAACATAGGGCCCTATGGAAAAATTCATTGAAAAATCTTCTTGTCTGAAACCACTTGACATATTGGAGCCAGACTTGGCAGCGTTGGTCCTTAGGAGGTCCTTTTCAGAAATATGTCTGATCACCCGGATTGTCAACCAAGATGGCTGCCACACTGACCTTTGTTAAATATTGGACCCTATAGAAAAAATTCATTTAAAAATCTTCTTGTCTGAAACCACTTAGAAAGTTGGAACAAGACTTAGCAAAAATGGTCCTTAGATGGTTCTCTTTTAGAAATATATCCAATGACCTGGACTGTCAACCAAGATGACTGCCACAGCTGAAATTAGTTTAACATAGAATCCTATAGAAAAACCAGCCAAATTGACTGCAACACTTAAATTTTTAGGTCTGCTCAAGGTGAAAAGTTAAATCCAGGTGAGCAATACAGGCTCTTGAGAGCCTCTAGTTTCTTTTTGTAAAAAGTCAAAATAAGGGCTGCATTTTTTATTTTTAGACAAGGTCACTTATCCACAGTTGTAGTATTGATGTCATATGGTGCTGACCCCACACTGCTGGATGGGGAGGGTGAGTAATATTTTGTGATCTGGACTAAAGGTTCATGCATTTTAATTATTGCCTATACTTCATGTCTTGTGGACATACAGCTGTTGTATAAGTGAATTATTCATTCACCAATACTATTAGTGTAAATATTGTCTTTAGGCCACACTAAATTGATTTTTAGTTCTTTGGATTTCACCACTCTGATTTTCGAACTTTGTAAATTTTAAGAAAAACTTTTTGCCGCTTTATTTGCAAAACATGCAGAAAATTTGCCACAGATTATTCATTTTTCAATAAATTAAAAATTGAAAGTGTTCGTCTGCTCCTAAATTTTGGTAAAAATTAGGTATTTTTTCCATTTTTTGCAATATTTTAGTTAACAAAAATTAGTCCTCCAGAAAAAAAATTGAAATTAAAATTTCGCTTGATTGCACATACTTTTGCCATAAAAAATCCAAAGAACTAAAAATAAATTTCATTTGGTCTCCAGAACCGCTATACCAATTTCATCCAAACCTTTCACAAAGAATATCTAGGTGAAGACGATGCAGGTTTTGTTCAAATGAAGGGCCAGACCCCTTTTAAAGGGGAGATAATCAGAAATAATGTTAAAATTTACATATACGACTTACCTGGGGATAACAACAATTGCTGCCCTTTCATTATCCTCTGATAACTGGAGTATTGAACCGATGATGGCTTGGATTAGCTTTGTGGCGCATGGAGTTCTTGTTTTCTATACAAATCTATTTGCTGCCAAAAGTGAAAATGGCTTGGGGAAACACTGAATTTTATCCTAACCTTTATATCTTTTCAGGCTGTCGATGTATACATTTAGCCTCACAATTTGGTCACACAGCAATTGTAGCGTACCTAATCGCCAAGGGAAATGATGTTGATATGGTTGATAAGAATGGTATGACACCTCTGATGTATGCTGCTCACAGATGTTTTGGGTATATACTGAGTTTTTGGTGGTTTTCAGAGTTTAAAAAATGAAGTAAATTAGATTTGATTTTGTGATTTTACAAAAAGAAAACAATAAAAGCGAATAGATATAGGGGAGCTCTCAATGGACACTTGTAAAGTTTTGAAGAAATTCAGCTGAAATAAAAATTACAGTTTATCAACGCAACTCCTATGAAACCACACAACAGAATTTCATGAAACTGCAGATAATGAGGAAATAATATATTGATGTGCATATCCACAAGAATTTTTTGTCTGTAGACTTTTATTTGTCCCGTAACAATTTTGGGGCATTGGGCGAAGATCTTATTGTAGTAGTGGACTTTGTAGTACCCAGCAATACTCTCAGAATGCTTGTTTAAATTTGAATGACAATAATGGAAAGCAGTCGGCCTCATCAGCATTATAGAAAGGTGCATTTAATGTCTCATTTTGGAATTAATCTTTGAACAAAATAATGTCCCTATTTCAGGTAATTGTGAATATGTTGTATGTTTTGTCTAAACTGAACCCATTTTAAAATGAAGATTTTGTTCACATTAGAAAGGTTTTTTGGATGACACAGGCTAATTTACTAAAGAATGTACATTCTGACACAAAAGTCCAGTTTAACAGATTTCTGATTTATACCGGGTTCATAGTCAGGTTACAGATGCGATATATACAGGGAGAATTCATTGATAAGTTTTGCTCAGCAGGCTGATAGTAGGGAATGATATTATTGAAATGCTCCTACTGTTTTAGATATGATCCTAGTCGTATGATGATAACATTGGGGGCATCAATCAATAAAACAGAGAATAATGGAAACACTCCATTACACTTAGCCTGTTTGTCTGGGAATACTTGTGTTGTGAAATTATTGTTGGATGCCAATGCAGAAATAGATGTTCCTAATAGAAAGGTAGGTCAGTAAGACTAACAGCATTCTCTTGTAAACATTCAAAATGCATAGAATTATGTGTGTGGATTAACCATAGATTAAACTGGAGATCAAAACTGAATATGGATGAGTCGATAAGTCAAAGCTTTTGAGCCAACCCATATGGCCTAATCATAAAATGAATGTAGATAGAAACGTGTTTCTGCAAACAAAACAATACATATTTTATAACTTAAAATTTCATCAGAATTAAAGTTTTTATATCTTGGAATATTTTCAAAATCAATACAGTTTCCAAATAAATTTCATATGTTATAAGAGTATTCTATCAGTGATAATTCAAGATTGGCAACAAACAATTTTAGATGTTGAGAAGGTTGAAAATATTGAAAATAATTTATTGGGAAAAACTAAAAGAACCATAAATATAGATTCTCCTTCAGGTACGAGTGAGTTATGGAATTTCTCCACCCGAGATAGTTAAATTTTCGATTTTCAACACTCTAGCTTTTGCGAGCGTGTTAAAATATAAAATTTAACTATTGAGGGTGGAGAAATTCCATAACTCGCGAGTAAATTGAAGGAGAATCTGTTTCTCCTATGATTTTCAACAAAAACCTCAAAAAATGTCGTTGTTATGTAGTTTGTTTACATAGACGTCATTTCGGGATTTCTCTAGTTTATCGTTTCAATAACTGTAGAAATAAGGGCGGTAATTCCCACGTAGAAATTTTATTATAAAGTACTATATATTATGTTTTATTAACCGACAGTGTAATTGACTTCATTTTCAAAAACTTTCCCCTAAAAAAAAAGTCCCCTGCTATTTGACAAACTGAATTCTGTATTTTTAGTTCGCCTCAACGAAGTTGAGGGGGACTATTGGAGTCATCCCGGCGTCAGCGTCTGTGTCTGCGTCCACAGCCAGTTCTCTGTTACTAGTTGACATAGGGTCATATATTTTTATGTGCAGGTGCATGATGAAGACACTGACCATGTGACTTAAGATGATGGTCACATGACCCATATTATACTGTTGACTGGCTTTTAAGTTTTACTAGAAAATACCCGCAAAATATACTTTGGTTCATAATTTGAAGATATATAGTTTTGGTTTAAGGCGATATTAAGATCTTAAATCTTTTTGAAGCGTGTCACTGACGAAATACCACCACTCAATATGACACCCTTGGAAAAGAATAGTCTTCCTACAGAAACTATTGGCGTTTATGATCTAATCATTGGATATGTCATTGTTATACCCTGGATGCATTGCACTGATCAAAATAATATGTGTTTATACATGTTATAAATACCTTTAATTTGTGATATATAGAGTGAAAACTGACTGGGATTTTTTTTAAAAATATCCTGACCCTGATTTGGTGAAAAAAAGATAATCTGTCTAGCACTTGTAGCAGTTTTGCCAATCCCCCAAACAATTTTGGAAATAAATTTTGTGTACAGAACGCATAGGGAAAACATTGAATGAAAAAAAAAATTCAGGTGCTCATGACAATCGCAGCCCCATCCCACGCATATGCAAATCTTGAAGGGGGGGGGGGGGGGGGGGGGCCCAGAGCCAAACGTTGTGAAGGACGGTCGATCCGAACTGGCTTTTTTCCGATTTAACCCCAAAATACCCCCCAAATTTTGAAAGTCCAGAAAAAATTCAATGAAACCCCCCCCCTTTTCCATTTCTGCAGAAAATGTGTGACCCCCCACCTGAAAGTTTTACAAAAATGTTGACCCCTCTGCCTTTTTCCCCATTATTTTATATTGGTATTTGGTTCAAACTTATAATGTTTTAAGAAATAGTAAATAAATACTAAAATTTTCAGTTTGGATTAAATACAGAAGGAGTATGAAATCTCGATTTTCCGAAAATTTAATCACAATTTTTTTTTTCCACTTCCTCCGATCGTCAAATTATCTCGTTTACACTTTTTTAAATTTACCAATCTTGATCACATGTTGTTGATGAAATATAATGAATATCTTGTTTGCACCATTTTATTAGAACCCTGGTTTAATTTTGGCATTTTTACCCAAAAGGATTTCGCACCACGCTCCTCTCGGTGGAACAATATTTTTGCGCCCCCTGATCCGCACCTGATTTCAAGTGTTTCTGTGCTCAGAACCACCCCTATATATGAGTGGGCTGAAAATTTTATGCATTAATATGAATGGATGGGGGGGGGTCACTTTCCAACTGCACTTTTGTACAGAAGGAAAAGCTCTTGATGTTTAAAAATCTGTTGTTAAATTGCTGAGAGCCGGTCTAGGGAATGGTATCACAAAGTGTTTCAGTGTAAGGTCAACATGGTCAATATTTATTTATTTATTTATCTGCTTTTGCCGGGAAGACATGCAAAAAATATGACGGAAATGATGACGGCACATAAATTTCAGAGCCGAACATCGTGAAGGACGGTATCCGAACTGGCTTTTTTACAATTTTAACCCCCAAATACCCCCCAAAACATCTTGAAATGAACACATAATAAATTATGCTGGTCATTACCCCTTTGTGGTATAAAACAATATTCGTGGATTTTATGTGAAAGAAGAAATCGCGACACTCAATTTCAACTCTATTCATTTAGTAATATAGATGTTAAACATACAAAGTGACCTACAATCATATTATTTGGTGTGAGGGTGCATCTGTGGGAGTATCACAGCATCCCACCAAAATTAGGTCACTCTGACCTTCTTATGGCGCTTCATTGACTTAGATTAAGTTTTTCGTCTGAGTTCAGTTCTGCGATACCATTGACTAAGGTTAAGTTTTATGTCAAAGTTCAGTTCTCCGATACCAAGTGACCTATAATCATAATACATGGTGTGAAGATGCATCTCGCGGGGTAAAACAGCCTCCCACCAAAATAAGGTCATTCTGACCTACTTAACGCGCTTCATTTACTTAGGTTAAGTTTTATGTCCGAGTTCAGTTCCCTGATACCAAACGACCTACATCATATTACTTGGTGTGAGGGTGCAACACAGCCTCCCACCAAAATTAGGTCACTCTGACCTATTTATTGCACTTCATTTACTTAGGTTAAGTTTTACGTTGGAGTTCAGTACTTCAATACCAAGCAGCCTACAATCATATTACTTGCTGTAAGGGTGCATCTAGGGGAGCTACAGAGCCACACACCAAAATTTGTGGGGGAACGAGGTGAACTTTATAATCATAGATTTCTGGTTTTATTATAGGGACAGACTCCAATGGACATGGCAGCTGCAGCCAAACTTCCAAATCTTGTGAAAAAATTACGACAAACTTTGGAACACAAAGGGAAAGGGAAATCAAACTGTCTGACTAGATATACCTCAAGTAAGGTATGTAATAGGTGATTACTTTATGACTAGATATACCTCAAGTAAGGTATGTAATAGGTGATTACTTTATGACTAGATATACCTCAAATAAGGTATGTAATAGGTGATTGCTTTATGACTAGATATACCTCAAGTAAGGTATGTAATAGGAGATTACTTTATGACTAGATATACCTCAAGTAAGGTATGTAATAGGTGATTACTTTATGACTAGATATACCTCAAATAAGGTATGTAATAGGTGATTGCTTTATGACAAGATATACCTCAAGTAAGGTATGTAATAGGAGATTACTTTATGACTAGATATACCTCAAATAAGGTATGTAATAGGTGATTACTTTATGACTAGATATACCTCAAGTAAGGTATGTAATAGGTGATTACTTTATGACTAGATATACCTCAAGTAAGGTATGTAATAGGTGATTACTTTATGACTAGATATACCTCAAGTAAGGTATGTAATAGGTGATTACTTTATGACTAGATATACCTCAAATAAGGTATGTAATAGGTGATTGCTTTATGACTAGATATACCTCAAGTAAGGTATGTAATAGGAGATTACTTTATGACTAGATATACCTCAAGTAAGGTATGTAATAGGTGATTACTTTATGACTAGATATACCTCAAATAAGGTATGTAATAGGTGATTGCTTTATGACTAGATATACCTCAAGTAAGGTATGTAATAGGAGATTACTTTATGACTAGATATACCTCAAGTAAGGTATGTAATAGGTGATTACTTTATGACTAGATATACCTCAAGTAAGGTATGTAATAGGTGATTACTTTATGACTAGATATACCTCAAGTAAGGTATGTAATAGGTGATTACTTTATGACTAGATATACCTCAAGTAAGGTATGTAATAGGAGATTATTTTATGACTAGATATACCTCAAGTAAGGTATGTAATAAGAGATTTAAAAGTCTGACTAGATATACCTCAAGTAAGGTATGTAATAGGTGATTACTTTATGACTAAATATACCTCAAGTAACGTATGTAATAGGTGATTACTTTATGACTAGATATACCTCAAGTAAGGTATGTAATAGGAGATTACTTTATGACTAAATATACCTCAAGTAAGGTATGTAATAGGTGATTGCTTTATGACTAGATATACCTCAAGTAAGGTATGTAATAGGTGATTACTTTATGACTAGATATACCTCAAGTAAGGTATGTAATAGGTGATTACTTTATGACTAGATATACCTCAGGGAAGAGTACTGGTATGTAATAGGAGATTTAACTGTGTGACTAGATATACCTTGAGAAAGGTATGTAATAAGAGATTACTGTCTAACTAGATATAGCCCGAGAAATGTATGTAATAGAGATTACTGTCTAACTAGATATACCTCGAGAAAGGTATGTAATAAGATATTACTGTCTAACTATATGTAGCCCGAGAAATGTATGTAATAGATATTACTGTCTAACTAGGTATAGTCCGAGAAATGTATGTAATAAGATATTACTGTCTAACTAGATATACCCCAAGTAAGGTATGTAATAGAGATAACTGTCTAACTAGATATATCCCGAGAAAGGTATGAAATAGAGATTACTGTCTAACTAGATATATCCCGAGTAAGGTATGTAATAAGATATTACTGTCTTACTAGATATACCCCAAGTAAGAGTATGTAATAGAGATTACTGTCTAACTAGATATACCCCGAGTAGGTATGTTATAGAGATTACGGTTTAACTAGATATACCAGAGTAAGGTATGTAATAGGAGATTACTCTCTAACTAGATATACTCTGAGTAAGGTATGTGATAGTAAATATTATGTTTGCAGGTTGTCAGGAGAAGAGTGATGTCGTGTAACCCATTTATAGCACTTTTTGTGATTGTAAATATTCTGTTTGCAGGTTGTCAGGAGAAGAGTGATTTGGTGTGTCCCATTTATAACACTTTTTGTGATTGTAAATATTCTGTTTGCAGGTTGTCAGGAGAAGAGTGATGTGGTGTGTCCCATTTATAGCACTATTTGTAATAGGATACATACCTGAGTTAACAGCTCCACTGTACACAAAAGTATTACTAGCTTTACTGGCATTTGGAGGATACCAGTTTTGTAGGCAGTAATTATATTTTTCTAATTTTCTGCCGTTTGATAAATTCTGATATCACCACAGGTTGGTTAAATGCTCCTGAAATTTCCTGCCATAAAACATTCGGAAGACCTCTCGGAGTTTTACATTTTCATCAGAGAAAAAGATTCCAAAACTCTTGATGCCTTAATTATGTAATTTATCCAGTCCCGATAATTTTAATTTTCATTTTTTTTAAACTGCTCGTACAAGCCTCACAGTTTAAAAATGAAAATCTAATTATCTTGAGTTGATAAATTTATAATCAATTTCTCATTGTTGTAGAACTTATATGTAAACACTCAGTTACTCGTTACAATTGCTGTGTTCAGATTCAACATTTATAGACAAGACATCTTTGGCAGTATAACACAGTGTGACATCCATTTTATAGTATGGTGAATGTCGGGCAGGAGGGCGGCTTCGGGGGGGGTGGGGGGGGGGGTGGGGGGGGGGGTGGGGTGGGGTGGGGGGGTGGGAGGCTTATCGGGCAGGGAAGGTAGCGTACCTATTTTGTGTAATCAACTCCTTCTACAGTTTTCAATCAAGAGTCTTCAAACTTGGTAGAATGTTTGTATATATATTGGAAATGTGCACCTCCTATTGTGGATGCATTTGGAATATTTTTGCAGAATTTCCGTATTGTTAAACTTATTCAGTTTTTAGTAACATTCTTTATGGAGGGTAACTATTTTGTGTAATCAACTCCTCCTATGGTTTTAAATCCAGAGCCTTCAAACTTGGTAGAATGTTTGTCTATATTTATATTAGACATATGCACCTCATATTTTAGATACATTAGGAACACTTTTGCAGAATTCCCAGTTGCTGTAACATTACATATTCTTATAGTCTTCCTTTCATCAATTACAAAAACATTTACAAATTTCCACTCCTTAGTGATTGTTAAGAAATATAACCTGGCTGTTTGATTTTTTTACCCATTTTTATCTTGCCTGCAACGAAAAGTCGCTGAGGTGAGATATAGGTATTACTTTCCTCTGACACCTGGCTTGTGACATTGACCTCAATTTTGTGCTTGAGTGACTTTGTCACTTCTTTGTGGTTAAGTCCATTTCTCAGAAACTGTAATACCTAGGCCAACCATATTTGGTCAATAGACAGTTCTTGGTGGGTACATGTCAGTCTTGGGACCTTGACCTCAATTTCATGCTTGAGTGACTTTGTCACTTTTTCGTGGTTAAGTCCATTTCTCAGAAACTGTAACACCTAGACCCACTGTATTTGGTCTATTGATAGTTCTTGGTGGGTACATGCAATTCTGACACTTGTCTCTGGACCATGACCTCAATTTCATAGTTGAGTGACTTTCATCCAAATTTTTTGATTAAGTTCTTTTTTTCAGCAACAGTAATACCTAGACCCATCTGTGTTTGGTTTATAGTTTATAGATAGTTCTTAGTGGGTACATGCAGGTCTGATACCTTTCTCTGGACTTTGATCTCAATTGCATGCTTGAGTGACTTTTGTCACATTTTCAAGATTAGGTCCATTTTTCAGCAACTTTAATACCTAGACTCACCATATTTGGTCAATAGATAGTTCTTAGTGGGTACATGTCGGTATGACACCTGCCTTTTGACCTTGACCTCAATTTCAAAATATTGGGTATCAGATAATTATTATTCTGTGTCCATGTGCATACTCAGGCGAGACATGTAGTGTGTCCACTCTTGTTCTTTAAAAGCTATTGACAGAATAACAACTGTTTTTGAAATTGTTTCTAACATGTTTATGTTTACATGTATTAATCTAAATATGTTTAACTGTATTATGTGTTTCATATTTGTTATAAAATCATCATAAAAATGTATTACTGATGTTTTGTTTTGAGTTCAGCTGAAGATTTGTACAACATTTTGATGAATAGGTATGTGTACACAACTTAAAAGTCTGGAAATTAAGGAACTTTTAAATATCTTTAAAAGTGGATGTGTTATCACCTCACTTCACATAGTTGTCAGTTAACAATGATCATTCTAAGTGTGTTTTCTCTTGTCTTTTTGTAGTCCAGTCAAACAAAGTTTTAACCTCAAACTAATTGCAAAAGAAAATGTTTTAGTTCTAATCTATAGCATTAAGCCCCAAATATACACAGAAAAAAGTCCCATAAAATCTAACTTGAGGAAAACTCAAAATCAGCATTTTTAATTTCCTATGGAAATTAACATTGGAAAGGGGAGCTAACTCCGCAAAAATGAGTCTTTTTTGTCAGGTTTTGGTTGATTTTCTTAAAATTCGTGTAAAGTATGATACTTTGATGGGGTTATAAGTTCGTATTTGACTATATTATATAATCTTCTGCTCGTGAAATGTACGAAACCGAAGTGTTATGGGTATTTTTTTTTTTTTTTGCGCATTTTTCATTAAAGAAATTGCAAATTTGTGGCTTTGTGACCATTTTGAAAAAATAATGTGAAATTTTGGTATTGTTTATATCTGTAAATTATATTTGTTCAGCATCTACCTTGTTTAAAGAAACTTTAAACCACAAAATGAATAATGTATGCTTAATTATTTTTATTAAATTTGAGATTCTTTACCTTGACATGTTGAAAAATTTAATAAATGGTCAACTAATGAATTACGAAATCTAGGTTGTAGCTTGATAAAAGATATAAAAACACCTTTAGAGTTGTTTGTTATACTCAAAAGACGGCTAAAATATCAAGAATCAATACATTCTGCTAAAAAGAAGCGGTAAAGTTATAATTTTGTATAAATTTTTATTGATATTTCTGCCTTTTTTGCAGAGTTATCTCCCATTTTCAATGCAAATCTCCATAGGAATTTGAAAATCGTGATTTTTTAGTCTTTCTCAAGTTAGATTTTGTTAGACTTTTTTCTGTGTATATATGGGGTATAATGCTAAAGATTAAAACTTAAAAATCTTCTGTTGCAATTACGTTAAGGTTAGGGTCAAATTTATGCTAGATTGACTGGACTATTGTGTCACCTGTGATGAAAGTCACTTAATGTTAGACATACTAGGCATTACATCCTATATCTGCAGCAGCATCAGAATTGAATGAAAAACATTCAACTTTCATTATTTCAAATTTTCTCCAGTCAAAGTTGAGTTTTTGCATTAGTCAAATTTTTAGCTCACCTGGGCAAAGGCCATGTGAGCTTTTGTCATCAGTTGGTGTCCGTTTTCCGTCCGTCCATCTGTTAACTTTTCACATTTTAATCTTCTCCTCTGAAACCACTGGGCCAAATAGAATTAAACTTGGCAGGAAGCATCTAAGTAAGGTCCTTTATAAAGTTTGCTCATTTCGTCTTGATTGGACAACAAACATGGCCACCATGGGCAATTGTTGTTTCTGATTGGCTGAGTTTTCAAAAATCTTCTCCTCTGAAACTGCTTGGCCAAATGGATCAAACTTGACAGGAAGCATATATTGAGGGTCCTTTATAAACCATCCTCATTTTGTCCCGATCAGACTAAAAATATGGTCACCATTAGTAGTTCTTGTTTCTGATTGGCTGATATAAAAAAAATCTCCTCTGAAATCATGGGGCCAAATGGAACGAAACTTACAAGAATCATAAATGGGAGGTCCTTTATAAATTTCCTCATTTTGTCCCAATTGGACTACAAATATGGACACCACGGGTAGTTCTTTTATTTAATTGGCTTATATAAAACAATCTTCTCCTCTGAAGTCGCTTCACCAAATGGAAAGAAACTTAACAGGGAACATCTATTGGAGGTCCTTAAAAAATTTCCTCATTTCGTCCAGATCAGGCAACAAACATGGCCGTCATGGACAATTTTTATTTCTCATTGGTTGATTAAAATTTTTTTTCTTTCTGGAACTACTATGCCAAAACTGTCAGCCAAACTGTCTGACAGGAAGCATCTATGGAAAGTCTTTTATGAAATTCATTTTTTTCATCTTGATTAGACGACAAGCATGGCTGCCATGGACAATTCTTGTTTCTGATAGGCTGATATAAATAAATCTTCTTCTCTGAAACTGTTTGGCCAAATGAAACGAAACTTGACAAGAAGCATCTGTGGGAGGTTTTTTACAAAGTTTTCTCATTTTGTCCAGATCATGCAACAAACATGGCCACCATGGTCAATTCTTGTTTCTGCCACCTGAGTGATACAGGCTCAGCCCTCTGAATCTCTAGTTTATATTGTCCCAAATGTTTTACAATGCAGATATATGTCAACAAATATGTATTTTGACTCCTGTTTAGTGGAATTTGCATGAGTGAAATATTCTTCTACCTCAAACTTAATTTTGAGTCCAAAAGTAAATTTTATTCATTGTGATGAAGTAATCATAAACGGTCGAAACATTTCCTTGTGAATTAAAGGTCCTCACAGGTAAGTTTTATTAGCTCATCTGGCCAATAGTCATGTGAGCATATGTCATCACTTTGCACCGTTGTCCGTAAACTTTTCACATTTTGATCCGCTCCTCTGAAACAACTTGGCAGATTGTAACCATACTTGATGTATGGAAGGACCTCTACCAAAATTCCTCCATTTGTTCCAGTTGGATGAACAACATGCCTGTCAGAGGCCATCTTTTATTATGATTGGCAATTTTCAAAAATCTCCTCCTCTGAAACTACATGATGAAATGTTTTGAAACTTTGCAGGTTCAGAAGGACATGTCTTACAGACACATTCTCTAGTTTTTTTGGAATGATATTGATTTCTGACAGAAATTATTACAAATATTATACATCGTATTTCTTGTTTTCTATTTTCAGGTTTTTCTTTGATGAGAGAATTACAGAAGTTATGCCTTTACCTCTATATCTTGCTACAAAAGTTTGGATGTATTATACTTGGTTTGTTTACTGTATTCCTTGTATCCTTTGTTTTCCTCCAATGGTTGGTCACAACACAGATTGATCCTGTTTAATATTGTATTTTGGATTTTCTGACCATTATGACTGATAATTATGACAAAATAATTACATTGGGTGGGGGGGGGGGGGGGGGAACACAAAAAGCCAAATGTGCTGAAAACGGCATAAAACCCCAACTAAACAAAAAAACAAAAAATTGGGTTGGTTTGCATTATTTAACCATATACCAAAGTTTTTTAAATTTCTGTTGGGTAGTTCTTTGACCTACAGTACAGAAAGCGAGTTTTAGTAAAAAAGAGCGTTACTCCGCATCGCAAGAAACGCTGGCCAAATTTTTAAATTGCGGAGTTGAACTCGGAGAATTCTCCGAGAATTTACTTACATGCAGACTAGATTGTTGTTTCCTAGACTTTTCTTAACAAACTCTTATTGAATGAACATTTGCTTTGTGTGTAAAGGCATAATGAGAACTCGCAATAAAATAACAAACACAGTTTGAAATCATTTTATTGTAAAATACTTCTATATACTCAATGAAAGTTTGATCTTGTGCTTATACTTACCATACTTTCAAAGGTCCATCAAAGAATTTATGAACTTGGTTTTGTCAGTAATACATGATCTAACTCAAGCTGAAATTTATCAGCTAGGGATATTCATATAAGTAGATGCCATTATAATTAGCTTTGGTTTAACTGTTCACAACTTGCAACTAAATGAATTTTCAAGTTGTGTTGAAGTTATGATTTATTTATGGTCCACATGTCTGTAATTTATGTAAGCTTATTTGTGTAATGAAATTATTTCATGAATAATTCTCTTGCAGACAGACATGAATAATTCTAACAATTACAGGTTTCATTTATTCAGGTAAACATGTTTTGCTGGAAGTCTGAGTCTATTTTTAGCTCACCTGGCCCAAAGGGCCATGTGTGCTTATGCCATCACTTGGCGTCCATCGTCGGCATCGTTTTTGTCGTTATAAACTATTTCAAGAATCTTCTTCTCTGAAACTACTGGGCAAAATACCTTCAAACTTTAACTGAATGTTCCTAATGGTATCAAGTTTATAAATTAAATCCAAAGTTTTGATCTATCAACAAACATGGCCGCTGTTGCTTAAATTAGAACATAGGGGTCAAATGCAGTTTTTGGCTTATATCTCAAAAACCAAAGCATTTAGAGCAAAACTGACTGGGTTAAAATGTTCAACATGTCAAGATCTACCAGCCATGAAATTTTCAGATGAATCAGACAACCCTTTGTTGGGTTATTGCCCCTGAATTGTTAATTTTAAGGATTTTGCAGTTTTAGGTTGTTATCTTGAATATAATAATAGATAAAGACAAACTGTATACAACAAAAATGTTCAGCAAAGTAAGATCTACAAATAAAAAGAACAAATATACCTAATGAGCAATAAAAAAAACGTAATCCATTGGACAGACAAACCCGGGAAGACAAATGAACAACCACAAGCACAACAAATAAACACAGAAAACTAAAAAAACAATGAACAACACGAACTCATAGAAAAACCAGGAGTGAACCCAGATGGTCCGAAGGGTAAGCAGTTCCTGCTCCGTATACGGCAATCCGGGGGAAGTCACAAATCGGTGGAGGCACATGAAAGGTAACGACAGTGGGAATAGGTCCAACATCATCTTAGATATTGGAACACTGTAATGGTCAATCAATTCGTGATGATGACCGTAAAATTTCTTAAGTGATGACATCAACTTATCTCTGATAAAACCCTTGGTTAAGATGCTTTTGTGACAGCAGTAATCCTCTGTTGAAAGTCAGGGTAACTCACGCATGCCCTTGAAAATCTGATAAGCTGAGAAACGTAGACGCCATATGCAGGCGATGCTGGTATATTGCTACTCAAGAAGGGAAAATTAACAATAGGAAAGTTGAAGTCATCACATTTGTCATAAAGTTTTGTATTCAAACGTCCCTCATAGTCTATTTCAAGAAAAAAATCCAAATATGAAGTGGACTTTGGTGTATCTGTAGTATCCTTAATTTCAAGCTCACTGGGGTAGATAAGATGTAGAAAGTCTTGGAATTTGTCGTTATTTAACATGTTAAGTCAACATGACCAAAATCGTCAATTGACCCCTTACAGGGGTTTTTGCCCTTGAAAGACTATTTACATGTAAACAGAAAATAATGGTCTGACATTGTCACAGATTTTTAGGGCGTTACTTGAAATAAATTAAATGGTAGCAGTACAAGTAAAATGGAGCGTCAAGGGTCATGGTCATTGAAAAATTCCATAGCAACCGATGAAAAAGTCCCTAGCAAAAAATGAAAAAGTCCCTAGCAACCATATATATTTGGATTAAGGACCTTATAACCTGTACAAGTCAAAAAGAAAGGTCAAGGGACAAGGTCATTGAAAAAGTTCCTAGCAACCATATATATTTGGGTTCAGGACCCTACAATTTGTGTGTTCAAGTCAAAATGGAAGGTCAAGAGTCAGTGCCATTGAAAAAGTCCATAGCAACTGATGAAAAAGTCCCTAACAACCATATATATTTAGGTTAAGGACTTTATAATTTACCTGTTCAAGTCAAAAAGAAAGGTCAAGAGTCAATGCCATTAAAAAAGTCCATAGCAACCGATGAAAAACTCCCTAGCAACCATATCTATTTGGGTTCTGGATTCTATATTTTAGCTGTACAGGTCAATATGAAGGAGAAAATTGTGACGGTTTACATTAAATAGCAAAAATAATCATGGATGCAAGATCTACTGGTACACAAAGATAACAGGTGAGCGATTCAGGCTCTTGGGAGCCTCTTGTTCTCCTATAGTAACCATAATCAACATTTATGAAACTTGAATCTTTTTCTATCAAGCTTTCCTCTGCCAACATTTGCTTGCAATGCTATTTTCAAGTTCACGTACATGTAAGGTTATAAATTTGCATTTGTGGTCATTGAGATGCCCTTCGAGAATATGCGGTTTTTTTCAGAGTTTCACAGGGTTTTTCTGAGTTTTTTCTCGAGCTAAAATGCGATAACATCATGGAAAAAACTCTGAGAAAAGTTCACGATACTCCGAAAACAAACATGATTTTTTCACGGAGTAGCGCAATTTTTTACTGAAACTCACTTTCTGTCGGGCTTGTAAATTTTCAGTACTGAAAAGCACATGGCTAGTGAGTGTGTCCATAAAATTTCAGCCTCTGATGTATTGATTTTTTGTCATCATTTTCCTTAAAAAATCTTCAGATGTACAGAGTATGAAGTTGAATGTATTATTCACCATTAACACTGTGCTTCTAACTTATAACTTTGTGAAAGCATGGAAAACTGACCCAGGTTTTATTGTTACACAGAGAGAACAGAAAATGCAGGTACCATATGTGTTGTTAATAGTGTGTAATTAATGGTTAGTTATCATTGGTTAATATAGTAGTGACAAACTCTTCAATTATAGCAAAACTTTACAGTCAAATGAAATGTCAAAATCATTTTGAAATATTCTTGAGTGAGCAAACTATCATCTCCATAACCAAGATAAGTCCATATTAGGTGTACATGTATACATCAAATTTGATTTAAAAAAAATAAAGCATTTGTTTTAGGACAAAAATGCAATTTTAACATGGGATCTCCCAAGTTATATCAAAATGTTTAAGAATTCATATAGTAAAGGAATTCATGAATATTCTTATTTAAGAAATAATTTTGATAAATGTTTGTTTTCAGACGATTTTAGATTTAGCTGAGACACAAACTTTAACTCTGCAAGAATTCTGTAGTACCTGTTTAATACATCGACCTCTAAGATCAAAACATTGTAATGTTTGCAAAAGATGTGTCGCCAAAATGGATCATCATTGTCCTTGGATTGACAACTGTGTTGGTTTGTAACTTTATTGGATGTTGTTAACCTTATTTTCCAATGTATAAAATCCATTTATTAACCATGTAACCTTCATTGTTGTACCAATATGCAGCTCACCATGATTCCAGATTTCATTACCAATGAATGAGTAATGAATATTCAAGTAATCATTTAATTCCACTATTCTTTAAGATAAAGTTTTTGAATGTATGCATACATTTCATCTAATTTGAAAACTAATCAAAGGACAACCAAACCCCTACAAAACAAAAAGTTAAAACTCAGAGAGTTTTAAATGAGTCATTGACACAAAATTTCAAATCAGATTGGGGTAAATGAAATTGAAATTCAAAAACATTGAAAATTTAGATTGATCATCTGTAATTCTTTATATATGAAGTATGCTATTACGCCACACTGCCTAATTAAGTCAAAACTAGGGACCTTTTTCTTAGATGTTCCAACCACTACACCTAGTACTGTAGTGAAATGTGAGGCCCATAAGACTATGAAGCCAAAAATCCATGGTTCCTAAGGCTGGGTAGTCTGGGTAACCTACTTGTTAATGTTTACTAGTGTGTCAACACTGAGATGGTGAGTTCAAATCAAACTTGTGCCGAGGTATTTTGACTCTGATTTAATTCACAAGGATTGCTATTTGTCTTGCTGAAGCTTGGTGATTCTGTTTAGTTAAGATGTTCTCGGCAGAAAATTGATTTGAAATTCTTGTTGATGAAAATTGGTGTACCATGAATTCACAGTATTTGCTTACACTTTCAGCAGAATTTTGTCCTGTTTAGATTTATATTATTGCAGAATTTTGTCCTGTTAAGATTCATATTATGGCAGAATTTTGTCCTGTTTAGATTTATATTATGGCAGAATTTTGTCCTGTTTAGATTTATATTATGGCAGAATTTTGTCCTGTTTAGATTTATATTATGGCAGAATTTTGTCCTGTTTAGATTTATATTATGGCAGAATTTTGTCCTGTTTAGATTCATATTATGGCAGAATTTTGTTCTGTTAAGATTCATATTATGGCAGAATTTTGTCCTGTTTAGATTCATATTATGGCAGAATTTTGTCCTTTTAAGATTCATATTATGGCAGAATTTTGTCCTGTTAAGATTCATAGTATGGCAGAATTTTGTCCTGTTTAGATTAATATGGCAGAATTTTGTCCTGTTTAGATTCATATTATGGCAGAATTTTGTCCTGTTTAGATTCATATAATGGCAGAATTTTTTCCTGTTTAGATTCATATGGCAGAATTTTGCCCTGTTTAGATTCATATTATGGCAGAATTTTGTCCTGTTTAGATTCATATTATGGCAGAATTTTGTCCTATTTATATTCATATAATGGCAGAATTTTGTCCTGTTTAGATTCATATTATTGCAGAATTTACCCTGTTTAGATTCATATTATGGCAGAATTTTGTCCTGTTTAGATTCATATAATGGCAGAATTTTGTCCTGTTTAGATTAACATGGCAGAATTTTGTCCTGTTTAGATTGATATTATGGCAGAGTTTTGCCCTGTTTAGATTCATTTTATAGCAGAATTTTGTCCTGTTTAGATTCATTTTATTGCAGAATTTTGCCCTGTTTAGATTCATATTATGGCAGAATTTTGTCCTGTTTAGATTCATATAATGGCAGAATTTTGTCCTTTTTAGATTAATATGGCAGAATTTTGTCCTGTTTAGATTTATATTATGGCAGAATTTTGTCCTGTTAAGATTCATATCAAAGCAGAATTTTGTCCTGTTTAGATTCATATTATGGCAGAATTTTGTCCTGTTTAGATTCATATTATTGCAGAATTTTGTCCTGTTTAGATTCATATTATGGCAGAATTTTTTCCTGTTTAGATTCATATTATGGCAGAATTTTGTCCTGTTCAGATTCATATTATTGCAGAATTTTGTCCTGTTTAGATTCATATAATGGCAGAATTTTGTCCTGTTTAGATTCATAGTATGGCAGATAGGTTTGTGATAATAGTTTCACACAGCTTCTATGCTGGAATGCTAAAATATCCCTGTAAGGAGAAATGTTGTTAACCTGATTTTCCAATGTAAAGTATCCAGTTATTAATTTCACAAAGTAGGGTGGGCAATGGTTGGCTCCAAACAATGATGTTAATAGTTCATTTCTTGTTTTAATTGTAATTTTATCCTCTCCAGCTCTCCTTATGTCTAATTTTTAACTGTATCAAATAGAACTGAGGCAGTATTAATCAGAAAATTTAAAGTTGAAATTTGGAATTATTATGAGACAAATGAAAATAGATTTTACTATAGCACAAGAAACACATTATCGTGGTAAATTATCCAATAACCTTATTCAATAATTTGTGAATTCTTGGGGGCCAAAAACAGTTTTTTCAAATCTGATTTAGATTGGAATATGAATTTCATCGCATTAAAATTATCATAATACAGTGGAACCCCCGAAAACCGGCCCCTCTGAAAACCGGATTCCTCTGAAAACCGAACTTTTACCTTCGTTCTGGAATTTTTGCCTATATATTCAAGTAAAAAAATCCTCTGAAAACCGAACCCTCTGAATTCCGAACACTGGCCGTACTTTCCAGTATAAAACATATATATTCTTGTCAAATTAACCTCAAGAAACCGGCCGAAACAATGTATTACCTGGAAAATCTGAACCGTAATACATGTCATCCTTAATCAATCAATGATTGACATCATTAAACTACATAACCATTTTAAATAAAGGTGTGAAAGTCGTTAATTAAACAATAATCAGGCATCAGTAATAACGTCGGATTGAAATTAAAAACAATTAATTGTATTAAAATAATGTGCGCGTGGTACATATGTAAGCACATGACACAATTTTACATTGTAATACACTTCCGGTTTCACTCTCCGGATCGGATACGTCTTTTCTGGAACCTCCTAAAACCGGACCCTCTGAAAACCGGCCGATTTCTCCAGTCCCACAGCTGTTCGGTTTACAGAGGTTCCACTGTACTGAGAAAAAAGTAATTAAGTAAATGGTTATCATTTATAGGTGCTGCAACTCTTATGATCTGGATAAAAAATAACTAATTGAAAATGGTTATTATTTGCAGGTGCTAAAAATCATAAATATTTCCTTGGTTACCTGTTTTTCCTGTTTGGTATGATATGTTGGTGTATATATGGATGTAAATTATGTAAGTATTAGAAAAACTCCCAAATATCTACTTCTTCCCTCTCTTAGTAATTGCATATTATGTCCTGCCAACAAAAATTTGGGGGACATATAGATTTTCAGTCTGTGTGTCCATTTGTCTATGAAGATTGGGTCATATCGTCATGAAAGTAGGTACACATTTAAGTCATGATATGAACTTTATAAAATTTATGCCTTTATATCAGAAATGTGATGGTGAATCGTCAGGTTAAGGTTTAATTTGAAGCTTCTTTCCTATGAAGATGGGGACACATCTCCATGAAACTTGGTACACATGTAAGTGATGATATGAACTTTCTAAAATCCATGCCTTTTTAGCTCACTTGGCCCAAAGTTCCATGTGAGCTTATGCCATCACTTGGCATCCGTTGTCGTTAACTATTTCAAGGATCTTTTCCTCAGAAACTACTGGGCCAAATACTTCAAAACTTTAAGTGCATGTTCTTTAGGGTATCTAGTTTATAAATTATATTCGAGGTTTTGATCCATAATCAAACAAGGCCGACATTGCTAAAAATAGAACATATGGGTAAACTGCAGTTTTTGTCTTATATCTCACAAACTAAAGCATTAACAGGAAAACTGAAATGGGGTAAAAATATTAATCAGGTGAAGATCTACCTGAAATTTTCTGATGTATTGGTCAGCACTTTGTTGGATTGTTAATTTTAAGGAAATTCTGCAGTTTTTGGTTATTATCTTGAATATTATTATAGATGAAGACAAACTGTAAACAGAAAAAATGTTCAATAAAGTAAGATCTACAAATAAATCATATGACCAAAATCATTGATTTACCTCTCATAAGAGTTTTGCCCTTTAAAGACGGCATCAATCGTAAACTTTCCTTTAAAGATCTTTTCTTTGAAACCACTGGGCCAATTGGGACCAAACTTTGGTGGAATAGTCTTTGGGTGGCCTCCTTTCAAAATTATGTCTGGCATCCCCAACTTCCAACTGACATAGCTGCTGTTACTAAAAATAGGAAAAAGGGAGGATGAATTTATGAAAATTCTATGAAACTACAAGGCCAATTGGAACCAAACATGGCAGTAATGGTCCTTAGGAGGTCCTCTTTCATAATTTCGTCCGATCAACCGGACTGTCAACCAAGGTGGCCGCGACAGCCGAACTTAGTTTAACATTGGCCCTATGGAAAAAGTCAATGAAAAATCTTGTCTGAAACCACTTGACATATTGGAACCAGACTTGGCAGCAATTGTCCTTAGGAGGTTCTTTTTCAGAAATGTGTCCGATTTCATGGACTGTGAACCAAGATGGCCACCACAGCTGAACTTAGTTTAACATAGGACCCTATGGGAAATAACTCAAAAATCTTCTTGTCTGAAACAACTAAGCCAATTAGAACTAGACTTGGTAGCAATGGTCTTTGATGGCCCTCTTTCAGAATTATGTCTGATCCCCTGAACTACTCTTGTGCCAGTGAATGGATTTCATTGAAACTTTCACAGAATCTCTTCAGTACATTGTGCATCATCTACATAATTAGTTTTGATCAGAAAGATTTTTGGGGTTTCACACACACAAACATGAACTTTGCCTTTTCTTAATGTAATTTAAGGGGATAGGTGTGCCCCGTCCTTACCGCCTCTCACACCAGTGAGTTGAATTCTGTGAAAATTTTAGAAAATCCTCAGTATACAGTCAAACCTGTATATAATGGTCACCTTTTGGAGTATATAAAATTGACCAATATACACGGGTGACCTTTCTACACAGGTTTGGCATTTTGATCAATAGATAATGTTGGCAGCATCCTCAAATACATATCTGCATAAATAAAATATTTATGAAAACAACTTTATTACAAAAATAAAGAATTAGTGGGAAATTGGTCTGTGGTGTCAGTTTAAAAAAAATGTTTTAAATCAACTTAATTTAAAATGTCAATCGTTTTAGTTTGAACTTTTGCTCTTATTTACTCCAGGCAGTACACTTGTCCCATACAGTATTCAGTGCAGTTAAAAAACACACAGTCATTGAGGTCAACAGCCGTAGGAACACATTTCCGCCGATGTGCATCTTTCTTTATGAGACCTCAGACTTTTCGGCAACAAAATCTTGATTTAATTTCACGGACTTTTCAGCAACCATATCTTGATTAAATTTCTGCATTATTACAAATTGATTTGCAAAACATCATTAATTTTGCTCACTTCTGTGATTAAACATACCTATACCTGTAAATTTTACCTTTAGGACTTAATATATCAAATTAGATATTACATCGGAACACATCAATGTTTACCTTACGAATATTGCAGAGTTCCGGAATGTACTGTTTATTTCCGGTTTGAAAACATGTAAATTTCATTGTTCAAACAGACTGAAGTGATCGCAATATGAAATAAAATGAATCTTTTGATCAATTTTGCTGACCGTGTTGAGCAGGTGACCACTTTATAGAATGCATTTATTATGGAAAATCAGAAGGGAGAGCATAAATGTGACCATAATACGTAGGTGACCACATTATGAAGGTGACCGTAGGGACAGGTTTGACTGTACATTGCAATTGTGCACTGCCTAAAGTATTTTTGATCAGAATGATTTTTTTTGGTTTTCCACAGGCAAACATGGAATTTGCAATTTCTTCATGTGATTACTAAAACCGACCATAAAGTTTGTGTGCATCTTTTAATGTGACTTTGTCTGATATTTAATGTGATCACTAAAACCATAAAGTTTGTGTGACTTTGTTTGATTTTTAATGTGATAACTAAAACCATAAAGTTTGTGTGACTTTGTTTGATTTTTAATGTGATAACTAAAACCATAAAGTTTGTGTGACTTTGTCTGATTTTTAATTTGATCACTAAAACCATAAAGTTTGTGTGACTTTGTCTGATTTTTAATTTGATCACTAAAACCATAAAGTTTGTGTGACTTTGTCTGATTTTTAATTTGATCACTAAAACCATAAAGTTTGTGTGACTTTGTCTGATTTTTAATTTGATCACTAAAACCATAAAGTTTGTGTGACTTTGTCTGATTTTTAATTTGATCACTAAAACCATAAAGTTTGTGTGACTTTGTTTGATTTTTAATGTGATAACTAAAACCATAAAGTTTGTGTGACTTTGTCTGATTTTTAATTTGATCACTAAAACCATAAAGTTTGTGTGACTTTGTCTGATTTTTAATGTGATCACTAAAACCATAAAGTTTGTGTGACTTTGTCTGATTTTTAATGTGATCACTAAAACCATAAAGTTTGTGTGACTTTCTCTTATTTCAGACTGGAATAATGTGGCACCTTTTGATTTTTATGAAGAAGGAATTACTGGTGTATCATATAAATTACTGAAAAATTGTCCTTGGGTAACATGGATTGCAATGAATGCTGCCTTTCATTTTTGTTGGGTTGGAGTTCTGCTTGTTTGTCAGTTATATCAGGTAAATATTCTTGTTGTTTTACAAATACCATAAGATTTATTTTAATCAGATGTTATTTCTGGTTTCAGTGATTTTTTTTTTCAAACAACTGAAGCAATCTTTTATATAAAAATCAGAATTATCACTTCTAGGTACATGTTAGCAAATGAAAAATTTTGAATTAATTTTTGAAAATAGAAAGGATATGGGGTATCATATGAGACAACATCCCATAGTAAAGTATTATATTTCAAACATCTAGTAGTTTGTTGCATGGCAAGATTCAGTAAGAAAATATTTTGTGTATCAAGGCCTATACCTTATTTACTTAGTTAAATGACATGATAGTGTGATAACATTTTACTGAACCAGTGTCTGTATTGCTATGGGTTGTTATGTGGCATTAACTAATAAGCACTGACCCATAACATCAGGGATTGTTGTGTGTATGTCAGTAATAAGCCATACCCATACCACTAATGACTGGTATGCCTTTAATATTTGTTCTTTAGCCTTTAATGATAAGCCATAGTCTATGCTACTAGGAATTCTTGTGTGTCCTTCATAGCCACAGCCATACAATGGCTGCTCTGTGGCCTTCTTTCATATGCCATACTCTGTACAAGTAATGGTTGTTGTGTAGATTGTAAAAAGTACCAACCAAGAGCACAAATGGTTGTTGTTTGGCCATTATGTGCCACAGCCATACCACTAGTGAAATGTTAGGGTTAAAAGACACAATCATACTGCTAGGGATTCTGTGGCCATCATAAATAAGACACACCCATACTACCAGCAGTTATCATTAATAAGATACAAACATACCATTAGCATTTATGTGGCCATCATTAAAACACAAATACCACTGGTGATAGTGTGGCCATCATTAATAAAACTCATAATGCTATGATTTTATGGCCATTATTTGTAAGACACACACATACCACTATGGATTGTGTGGCCATCGTTTATAAGACAAACACATATCACTAGGGATTGAGTGGCCATCATTTATAAGACACACACATACCACTAGGGATTGTGTGGCCATCATTTATAAGAGACAAAGATACCTCTAGGGACTGTTTGGCCATCATTTATAAGAGACGAAGATACCTCTAGGGACTGTTTGGCCATCATTTATAAGACACACATATCACTAGGCATTGTGTGGCCATCATTTATAAGACACACACATATCACAAGGGATTGTGTGGCCATCATTTATAAGACACACACATACCACTAGGGATTGTATGGCCATCATTTATAAGAGACAAAGATACCTCTAGGGACTGTTTGGCCATCATTTATAAGAGACAAAGATACCTCTAGGGACTGTTTGGCCATCATTTATAAGAGACAAAGATACCTCTAGGGACTGTTTGGCCATCATTTATACGACACACATATCACTAGGCATTGTGTGGCCATCATTTATAAGAAACACACATATCACTAGGCATTGTGTGGCCATCATTTATAAGACACACACATACCACTAGGAGTTGTTTGGCCATCCCTAATAAGATACACATATACCACTAGGGATTGTGTGGCCATCATTAATAAGACACATATACCACTAGGGATTGTTTGGCCATTATTCATAAGATACACATACTAGGGATTGTGTGGCCAATAGAAATATTCTGGTCTTCATTGATAAGCCACAGCCCATGACACAAGATGCTTAGAATTTTAAATAAACAGTAATCAATGTATAAACTTTGATTAAAATTAGAAAACAACCATTGAAAATACTATTGAAAGGCAGATACAGACTGTGATGTGAATGTAATTTAATCTCCATACTGTAGGTGATGATACTAGCCATGACAACCAATGAGAGGTTGAACAGTCATAGATATAAATACTTCCATCAACATTATCAACAAGAGCAGCGGCAGATTCGGTCAGAAGAAGAAGATGATAGGTGTAAACATCAACCAAAGAGTCCGTTCAAGTGGGTTTTCTCTGTTTTATTTTTGTTTATTGGGAAAATACATACATTAAGGATACTTTTGTTTTGCAATATTGGAATTAGAAACATATGGATTTAGATTTTCCAACAATGTCATACAGTTAGTAAAGCCTTTGAAAATACATTTTCCCGTACATAAGTGCTCAGTGTTCTTCAGATTATGTAGATTATATGATTTTTGATCTCTGTTTTTTTCACTTCACTTTTTCCGTAATGTCAGCATCCAGTTTTCATGATAGGCACCATAATAACCCTAATAATTTGACTCCCTAATTTTTGGCCGGGTTGCACAGAGTGCAAATCCGGGTTATAGTATGGTGAATGACGGGCGGGCGACAGGCGGCGGCGGTGGCGGGTGGCGGCGGTGGCGGGCGGTGGCGGGCAGGCAGGGGAAATGAGTACCTATTTTGCGAAATCAACTCCTCCTACAGTTTTTCACCAACATCCTTGAAACTTCATAAAATGTTTCTATATATATTGAAGATGTGCACCTCACTTTATGGAATTATTTCAGGAATTATTTCCCATTTTTCCAAACGTTGGAACTTAGTCGTTTTTAGCTCACCTGACCCGAAGGGTCATGTGAGCTATTGCTATCACTTGGCGTCTGTCGTTCGTCCGTCGTCCGTCCGTCGTCCGTCCGTCCGTCGTCCGTTAACTTTTTCAAACGTTAACACCTCCAACACCATAAGTCTAACTGCAACCAAACTTGGTACAGTTATTAATTGGTATGGGTGCTACAAATCTATTGTTTGGATTTTTGATTCGTATAAAAACATGGCCGTCATGGCTAAAAATAGAACATAGGGGTAAATCGCAGTTTTTTGCAAATAAGTCAGAAACGGTCACAGATATCAAAATTCTGGCATAGGGTAAAAGTGATCAACACCTCAAGATCTACCTGCCCTGAAATTTTGAAGAAGATCCAACCACTCATTTCAGAGTTATCACCCTTTTTCCTGATTTTTACCAAATTTTGCACTTTTTATATGTTATTATTTCAAAAATCTTCTCCTCTGAAACTACTGAATGGATTTGGACAAAACTTAGCATGATTGTTCCTTAGGGTATCCTGCACAATCTTTTTGCGTCGATTTTTGATCCGTCGAAAAACATGGCCACTGTTACTAAAAATAGAACATAGGGGTCAAACAACAGTTTTTCGCAAATATCTCAAAAATCATCAGGTTACGGCAAATTCTGGCAGGTTGAAAGTGTTCAGCATGATGAGAGCTACCTGTGTGCTGATTTTCGTGAAAATCTTTCAACTGATGTTAGAGTTATTGCCCTTTTTGACATTTTTGGCTTTTTTTTATGTTATTATTTCAAAAATCTTCTTCTCTGAAACTACTATTCAAAATCAAATGAAACTTGGTAAGATTGTTCCTTAGGATATCCTGCAAAAAGTTAATGCTTGGATTTTGGATTGGTCGAAAAACATGTCCGCCCTTACTAAAAATAGAACATAGGAGTCAAAATGCTGTTTTTTGCTATTTTTTCCTGAATTATAGAAATAAAATGAAGATGAAAGCTACTTTGATGGCAAACATGGTATGCCGAGTTGAATGGTGATGATGAAAGTTTGTTTTGGACGGCCATTTTTAAAATGGCTGCCATTTTCCCGCCATTTTTTACACTTGCTCGGATTTCAACAATATTTGGTTTTTAAAGTAAACATGGTATCCTTAGTGAATGGTGATGATGAGAATGTTGTATAACAATGATTAAACTTCATAATATGTGAGCTTTTAATTGCCATCACTTGGTGTCTGTCATCATCGTTGTTAACAAATTTTCAAACATCTTCTCCTCTGAAACTACTAGGGGGATTTGGATGAAACTTAGCATGATTGTTCCTGCAATATTTCCTTTTCAAGTACAATAAAAAGCCTTAACCCACAATTTTTACATAACTTCTTTCAAACATTTTAAAAACGAAGACAACATATAGACCAAAAGATTTATACTTGTATTTGAAGATGAATTAAAGCTTGTATTTTGTATTGTGAATCATCAGATTGACCATGACTGTATCTTAATCAAGCATAGGGAGAACTCATGCCCATTTCTTTCCAGAGGTTCTTGAAAGGCTTTTAAAGGTATTTTCAGCATTTTATGTGACCTTAAATACTCAGTTTAATTTACAAAAAAACATTAATATATTAATTTAGTTTATAGTCATTGTTTGCCAGGTGAGCGATTCAGGCTCTTGAGAGCCTCTTGTTTATTGACATCTTCAATAGAGGGTACCTATTTTGCGAAATCAACTCCTCCTACAGTTTTTCACCAATATCCTTGAAACTTCATAGAATATTTCTATATATATTGAAGATGTGCACCTCACGTTATGGAATTATTTCAGGAATTATTTCCCATTTTTCCAAACTTTGGAACTTAGTCGTTTTTTATTGACATCTTCAATAGAGGGTACCTATTTTGCGAAATCAACTCCTCCGACAGTTTTTCACCCATATCCTTGAAACTTCATAGAATATTTCTATATATATTGAAGATGTGCACCTCACGTTATGGAATTATTTCAGGAATTATTTCCCATTTTTCCAAACTTTGGAACTTAGTCGTTTTTTATTGACATCTTTAATAGAGGGTACCTATTTTGCGAAATCAACTCCTCCTACAGTTTTTCACTCACATCCTTGAAACTTAAATAATAAAAGAATGTTTCTATATATATTGAAGATGTGCACCTCACTTTATGGAATTATTTCAGGAATTATTTCCCATTTTTCCAAACTTTGGAACTTAGTCGTTTTTTATTGACATCTTCAATAGAGGGTACCTATTTTGCGAAATCAACTCCTCCTACAGTTTTTCACCCACATCCTTGAAACTTAAATAATAAAAGAATGTTTCTATATATATTGAAGATGTGCACCTCACTTTATGGAATTATTTCAGGAATTATTTCCCATTTTTCCAAACTTTGGAACTTAGTTGTTTTTTTTATTGACATCTTCAATAGAGGGTACCTATTTTGCGAAATCAACTCCTCCTACAGTTTTTCACCCATATCATTGAAACTTCATAGAATGTTTCTATATATATTGAAGATGTGAACCTCACTTTATGGAATTATTTCAGGAATTATTTCCCATTTTTCCAAATTTTGGAACTTAGTCGTTTTTTATTGACATCTTCAATAGAGGGTACCTATTTTGCGAAATCAACTCCTCCTACAGTTTTTCACTCACATCCTTGAAACTTAAATAATAAAAGAATGTTTCTATTTATATTGAAGATGTGCACCTCACTTTATGGAATTATTTCAGGAATTATTTCCCATTTTTCCAAACTTTGGAACTTAGTCGTTTTTAGCTCACCAGACCCGAAGGGTCATGTGAGCTATTGCCATCACTTGGCGTCCGTCGTCCGTCTGTCCGTCGTCCGTCGTCCGTCCATAAACTTTTTCAAACATTAACTCCTCTGACACCATAAGACCAATTGCAACCAAACTTCGTACAGTTGTTTATTGGTATATGTGCTACAAAACTATCGTTTGGATTTTTGATTCATAAAAAAACATGGCCACCATGGCTAAAAATAGAACATAGGGGTAAATTGCAGTTTTTTGCAAATAACTCAAAAACCATAACAGATATCAAAATTTTGGCATAGGGTAAAAGTGTTCAGCACCTCAAGATCTACCTGCCCTGAAATTTTGAAGAAGATCCAACGATCCATGTAGGAGTTATTGCCCTTTTTCTGCATTTTTTCCAAATTTTGCACTTATTAAGCTCAATATCTTGGATACTATAAAGGAAATTTGAAAAATTTAAATTTCATATTGTTAGGCACACAAAGATCTACAAAATTTGTAACAGGATCGAAGTTGTAGGTTCGTTCCTTTTAGGAGTTATTCCCCTTAGATCGTCAAAATTGACCATTTTTGCAGTCTTTATTCATTGTAATAAAATCGTTAACTCCTCTTACACCATAAGTTTAATTGCAACCAAACTTAGTGTAGTTGTTCCTTGGCATGAGTGCTACTAAACTTTCGTTTGGATTTTTGATTTGTAAAAAAACATCGCTGCCATGGCTAAAAATAGAACATAGGGGTAAATTGCAGTTTTTTGCAAATAACTCAAAAATGGTGACAGATATCAAAATTCTGATGGGAAGCTAAAGTGTTCAACACCTCAAGATCTATCTGCTTTGAATTTTGAAGATGTAACCACCCATGTAGGAGTTATTGCCCTTTTTCTTGATTTTTTTTTGAAATTTGTACTTAAGTTGTATGATCATTCCTTTTAGGAGTTATTCCCCTTAGAACATCAAAATTGACCATTTTCACAGCATTTCCCTTAGTTTGCAAAATGTTTAAATGAGCCCTTTAGGAGTTAAAGTTTTGTCCCTTAAATGTCAAAATAACTGTTGACAGATGGCAAACTGTAGAAAATGAAAAAAAGCTTTTGATTGCGTGTAAATTTGTTTTTATGTTATTATTTCAAAAATCTTCTCCTCTGAAACTACTGAATGGATTTGGACAAAACTTAGCATGATTGTTCCTTAGGGTATCCTCCACAAAGTTTATGCTTCGATTTTTGATCCGTCGAAAAACATGGCCACTGTTACTAAAAATAAAACATAAGGGTCAAACAACAGTTTTTCGCAAATATCTCAAAAATCATCAGGTTACGGCAAATTCTGGCAGGTTGAAAGTGTTCAGCATGATGAGAGCTACCTGTGTGCTGATTTTCGTGAAAATCTGTCAACTGATGTTAGAGTTATTGCCCTGTTTGATATTTTTGGCTTTTTTTTATGTTATTATTTCAAAAATCTTCTTCTCTGAAACTACTATTCAAAATCAAATGAAACTTGGTAAGATTGTTCCTTAGGGTATCCTGCAAAAAGTTAATGCTTGGATTTTGGATTGGTCGAAAAACATGTCCGCCCTTACTAAAAATAGAACATAGGAGTCAAAATGCTGTTTTTTGCTATTTTTTCCTGAATTATAGAAATAAAATGAAGATGAAAGCTACTTTGATGGCAAACATGGTATCCCGAGTTGAATGGTGATGATGAAAGTTTGTTTTGGACGGCCATTTTTAAAATGGCTGCCATTTTCCCGCCATTTTTTACACTTGCTCAGATTTCAACAATATTTGGTTTTTAAAGTAAACATGGTATCCTTAGTGAATGGTGATGATGAGAATGTTGTATAACAATGATTAAACTTCATAATATGTGAGCTTTTAATTGCCATCACTTGGTGTCTGTCATCATCGTTGTTAACAAATTTTCAAACATCTTCTCCTCTGAAACTACTAGGGGGATTTGGATGAAACTTAACATGATTGTTCCTGCAATATTTCCTTTTCAAGTACAATAAAAAGCCTTAACCCACAATTTTTACATAACTTCTTTCAAACATTTTAAAAACGAAGACAACATATAGACCAAAAGATTTATACTTGTATTTGAAGATGAATTAAAGCTTGTATTTTGTATTGTGAATCATCAGATTGACCATGACTGTATCTTAATCAAGCATAGGGAGAACTCATGCCCATTTCTTTCCAGAGGTTCTTGAAAGGCTTTTAAAGGTATTTTCAGCATTTTATGTGACCTTAAATACTCAGTTTAATTTACAAAAAAACATTAATATATTAATTTAGTTTATAGTCATTGTTTGCCAGGTGAACGATTCAGGCTCTTGAGAGCCTCTTGTTTGTCAAATTTTCAAAATTTTAACATTTTTGCATTTATTTCCAAAACTTTTTGATATAGAAGTGAAATGTAAATTGAAAAATGTTTGCCATGTTGAGATCTACCTACCCTGAAATTTTGAAGGGAATCCCAAATTCTATTTAGGAGTTATTGGTTTGTGTTATTTGAGGTCGGGTTCTGTTACATTTATTTAAGGTTCATCCTTATTCCTGGTCAATTTTATCAACTTCCTGCCAGGACTACCACCATCAGGGAACATATTTTAACATTAAACCTTATGCAAAATAAATCTTAACTTTTCCTTGAACAATTGAACCAATTGCAACAAACTTGGTCTAATAGTTGATTAATTGTCCAATGAAAACCAGACTCCAGGTGAGCGATACAGGCTCTGGTGAGCCTCTAGTTTATTGACATCTTCAATAGAGGGTACCTATTTTGCGAAATCAACTCCTCCTACAGTTTTTCACCCACATCCTTGAATCTTAAATAATAAAAGAATGTTTCTGTATATATTGAAGATGTGCACCTCACTTTATGGAATTATTTCAGGAATTATTTCCCATTTTTCCAAACTTTGGAACTTAGTCGTTTTTTTTATTGACATCTTCAATAGAGGGTACCTATTTTGCGAAATCAACTCCTCCTACAGTTTTTCACCCATATCATTGAAACTTCATAGAATGTTTCTATATATATTGAAGATGTGCATCTCACTTTATGGAATTATTTCAGGAATTATTTCCCATTTTTCCAAATTTTGGAACTTAGTCATTTTTAGCTCACCTGGACCAAAGGTCCATGTGAGCTTTTACCATCACTTGGCGTCCGTCGTCGTCGTCGTCTGTCGTCGTCGTCTGTTAACAATTTTTCAAACGTTAACTTGTCCGACACCATAAGTCCAACTGCAACCAAACTTGGTACATTTGTTTAGTGGCATTATGTGTACAAAAATATCGTTCGGATTTTTGATTCGTAAAAAAACATGGCCGCCATGGCTAAAAATAGAACATAGGGGTAAATTGCAGTTTTTTGCATATAACTCAAAAACCATAACAGATATCAAAATTCTGGCATAGGGTAAAAGTGTTCAGCACCTCAAGATCTACCTGCCCTGAAATTTTGAAGAAGATCCAACGACCCATGTAGGAGTTATTGCCCTTTTTCTGCATTTTTTCCAAATTTTGCACTTATTAAGCTCAATATCTTGGATACTATAAAGGAAATTTGAAAAATTTAAATTTCATATTGTTAGGCACACAAAGATCTACAAAATTTGTAACAGGATCGAAGTTGTAGGTTCATTCCTTTTAGGAGTTATTCCCCTTAGATCATCAAAATTGACCATTTTTGCAGTCTTTATTCATTGTAATAAAATCGTTAACTCCTCTTACACCATAAGTTTAATTGCAACCAAACTTAGTGTAGTTGTTCCTTGGCATGAGTGCTACTAAACTATCGTTTGTATTTTTGATTTGTAAAAAAACATGGCTGCCATGGCTAAAAATAGAACATAGGGGTAAATTGCAGTTTTTTGCAAATAACTCAAAAATGGTGACAGATATCAAAATTCTGATGGGAAGCTAAAGTGTTCAACACCTCAAGATCTACCTGCTTTGAAATTTTGAAGAAGATGTAACCACCCATGTAGGAGTTATTGCCCTTTTTCTTGATTTTTTTTTGAAATTTGTACTTATTAAGTTGTTGTCAATAGAGAAAAGCTGTTGTTTGCTTAAACAATCAGCTCATTGAGCTCTACAAAAGTCTGAATTGGGTCGAAGTTGTCAGATGATCCATTATAGGGGTAATAGCTCATGAAAGACTCCCTTAAAGCTTAAGGACCAGGTGAGCGATTCAGGCTCCTGGGAGCCTCTTGTTCAAACGTTAACTCCTCCAACACCATAAGTCCAACTGCAACCAAACTTGGTACAGTTATTAATTGGTATGGGTGCTACAAATCTATTGTTTGGATTTTTGATTCGTATAAAAACATGGCCGTCATGGCTAAAAATAGAACATAGGGGTAAATCGCAGTTTTTTGCAAATAAGTCAGAAATGGTCACAGATATCAAAATTCTGGCATAGGGTAAAAGTGATCAGCACCTCAAGATCTACCTGCCCTGAAATTTTGAAGAAGATCCAACGACCCATGTAGGAGTTATTGCCCTTTTTCTGCATTTTTTCCAAATTTTGCACTTATTAAGCTCAATATCTTGGATACTATAAAGGAAATTTGAAAAATTTAAATTTCATATTGTTAGGCACACAAAGATCTACAAAATTTGTAACAGGATCGAAGTTGTAGGTTCGTTCCTTTTAGGAGTTATTTGACATTTTTGGCTTTTTTTTATGTTATTATTTCAAAAATCTTCTTCTCTGAAACTGCTATTCAAAAACCAATGGAACTTGGTAAGATTGTTCCTTAGGGTATCCTGCACAAAGTTTATGCTTCGATTTTTGATCCGTCGAAAAACATGGCCACTGTTACTAAAAATAGAACATAGGGGTCAAACAACAGTTTTTCGCAAATATCTCAAAAATCATTAGGTTACGGCAAATTCTGGCAGGTTGAAAGTGTTCAGTATGATGAGAGCTACCTGTGTGCTGATTTTCGTGAAAATCTGTCAACTGATGTTAGAGTTATTGCCCTTTTTAGCTCACCTGACCCGAAGGGTCATGTGAGCTATTGCCATCACTTGGCGTCCGTCGTCCGTCCGTAAACTTTTTCAAACGTTAACTCCTCTGACACCATAAGACCAATTGCAACCAAACTTCGTACAGTTGTTTATTGGTATATGTGCTACAAAACTATCGTTTGGATTTTTGATTCGTAAAAAAACATGGCCGCCATGGCTAAAAATAGAACATAGGGGTAAATCGCAGTTTTTTGCAAATAACTCAAAAACCATAACAGATATCAAAATTCTGGCATAGGGTAAAAGTGTTCAGCACCTCAAGATCTACCTGCCCTGAAATTTTGAAGAAGATCCAACGACCCATGTAGGAGTTATTGCCCTTTTTTTGACATTTTTGGCTTTTTTTTATGTTATTATTTCAAAAATCTTCTCCTCTGAAACTACTGAATGGATTTGGATAAAACTTAGCATGATTGTTCCTTAGGGTATCCTGCACAAAGTTTATGCTTCGATTTTTGATCCGTCGAAAAACATGGCCACTGTTGCTAAAAATAGAACATAGGGGTCAAACAACAGTTTTTTTTATGTTATTATTTCAAAAATCTTCTTCTCTGAAACTGCTATTCAAAATCAAATGAAACTTGGTAAGATTGTTCCTTAGGGTATCCTGCAAAAAGTTTATGCTTCGATTTTTGATCTGTCGAAAAACATGGCCACTGTTACTAAAAATAGAACATAGGGGTCAAACAACAGTTCTTCGCAAATATCTCAAAAATCATTAGGTTACGGCAAATTCTGGCAAGTTGAAAGTGTTCAGCATGATGAGAGCTACCTGTGTGCTGATTTGCGTGAAAATCTGTCAACTGATGTTAGAGTTATTGCCCTTTTTTGACATTTTTTGGCTTTTTTTTATGTTATTATTTCAAAAATCTTCTTCTCTGAAACTACTATTCGAAATCAAATGAAACTTGGTAAGATTGTTCCTTAGGGTATCCTGCAAAAAGTTAATGCTTGGATTTTTGATTAGTCGAAAAACATGTCCGCCCTTACTAAAAATAGAACATAGGGGTCAAAATGCTGTTTTTGCTTATTTTTTCCTGAATTATAGAAAGAAAATGAAGACGAAAGCTACTTTCAAGGTAAACATGGTATCCCAAGTTGAATGGTGATGATGAAAGTTTGTTTTGGACGGCCATTTTTAAAATGGCTGCCACTTTCCCGCCATTTTTTACACTTGCTCGGATTTCAACAATATTTCGTTTTTAAAGTAAACATGGTATCCTTAGTGAATGGTGATGATGAGATTTAGTTTATAGTGCATTGTTTGCCAGGTGAGCGATTCAGGCTCTTGAGAGCCTCTTGTTTATTGACATCTTCAATAGAGGGTACCTATTTTGCGAAATCAACTCCTCCTACAGTTTTTCACCCGCATCATTGAAACTTCACAGAATCTTTTAATACATATTGAAGATGTGCACCTCACTTTATGGAATTATTTCAGGAATTATTTCCCATTTCTCCAAACTTTGGAACTTAGATGTTTTTTTTATTGACATCTTCAATAGAGGGTACCTATTTTGCGAAATCAACTCCTCCGACAGTTTTTCACCCATATCCTTGAAACTTCATAGAATATTTCTATATATATTGAAGATGTGCACCCCACGTTATGGAATTATTTCAGGAATTATTTCCCATTTTTCCAAACTTTGGAACTTAGTCGTTTTTAGCTCACCTGACCCGAAGGGTCATGTGAGCTATTGCCATCACTTGGCGTCCGTCGTCCGTCCGTCCGTCGTCCGTCCGTCCGTCCGTCGTCCGTTAACTTTTTCAAACGTTAACTCCTCCAACACCATAAGTCCAACTGCAACCAAACTTGGTACAGTTATTAATTGGTATGGGTGCTACAAATCTATTGTTTGGATTTTTGATTCGTATAAAAACATGGCCGTCATGGCTAAAAATAGAACATAGGGGTAAATCGCAGTTTTTTGCAAATAAGTCAGAAACGGTCACAGATATCAAAATTCTGGCATAGGGTAAAAGTGTTCAGCACCTCAAGATCTACCTGCCCTGAAATTTTGAAGAAGATCCAACGACCCATGTAGGAGTTATTGCCCTTTTTCTGCATTTTTTCCAAATTTTGCACTTATTAAGCTCAATATCTTGGATACTATAAAGGAAATTTGAAAAATTTAAATTTCATATTGTTAGGCACACAAAGATCTACAAAATTTGTAACAGGATCGAAGTTGTAGGTTCGTTCCTTTTAGGAGTTATTTGACATTTTTGGCTTTTTTTTATGTTATTATTTCAAAAATCTTCTTCTCTGAAACTACTATTCAAAAACCAATGGAACTTGGTAAGATTGTTCCTTAGGGTATCCTGCACAAAGTTTATGCTTCGATTTTTGATCCGTCGAAAAACATGGCCACTGTTACTAAAAATAGAACATAGGGGTCAAACAACAGTTTTTCGCAAATATCTCAAAAATCATTAGGTTACGGCAAATTCTGGCAGGTTGAAAGTGTTCAGTATGATGAGAGCTACCTGTGTGCTGATTTTCGTGAAAATCTGTCAACTGATGTTAGAGTTATTGCCCTTTTTAGCTCACCTGACCCGAAGGGTCATGTGAGCTATTGCCATCACTTGGCGTCCGTCGTCCGTACGTAAACTTTTTCAAACGTTAACTCCTCTGACACCATAAGACCAATTGCAACCAAACTTCGTACAGTTGTTTATTGGTATATGTGCTACAAAACTATCGTTTGGATTTTTGATTCGTAAAAAAACATGGCCGCCATGGCTAAAAATAGAACATAGGGGTAAATCGCAGTTTTTTGCAAATAACTCAAAAACCATAACAGATATCAAAATTCTGGCATAGGGTAAAAGTGTTCAGCACCTCAAGATCTACCTGCCCTGAAATTTTGAAGAAGATCCAACGACCCATGTAGGAGTTATTGCCCTTTTTTTGACATTTTTGGCTTTTTTTTATGTTATTATTTCAAAAATCTTCTCCTCTGAAACTACTGAATGGATTTGGATAAAACTTAGCATGATTGTTCCTTAGGGTATCCTGCACAAAGTTTATGCTTCGATTTTTGATCCGTCGAAAAACATGGCCACTGTTGCTAAAAATAGAACATAGGGGTCAAACAACAGTTTTTTTTATGTTATTATTTCAAAAATCTTCTTCTCTGAAACTGCTATTCAAAATCAAATGAAACTTGGTAAGATTGTTCCTTAGGGTATCCTGCAAAAAGTTTATGCTTCGATTTTTGATCCGTCGAAAAACATGGCCACTGTTACTAAAAATAGAACATAGGGGTCAAACAACAGTTCTTCGCAAATATCTCAAAAATCATTAGGTTACGGCAAATTCTGGCAAGTTGAAAGTGTTCAGCATGATGAGAGCTACCTGTGTGCTGATTTGCGTGAAAATCTGTCAACTGATGTTAGAGTTATTGCCCTTTTTTGACATTTTTTGGCTTTTTTTTATGTTATTATTTCAAAAATCTTCTTCTCTGAAACTACTATTCGAAATCAAATGAAACTTGGTAAGATTGTTCCTTAGGGTATCCTGCAAAAAGTTAATGCTTGGATTTTTGATTAGTCGAAAAACATGTCCGCCCTTACTAAAAATAGAACATAGGGGTCAAAATGCTGTTTTTGCTTATTTTTTCCTGAATTATAGAAAGAAAATGAAGACGAAAGCTACTTTCAAGGTAAACATGGTATCCCAAGTTGAATGGTGATGATGAAAGTTTGTTTTGGACGGCCATTTTTAAAATGGCTGCCACTTTCCCGCCATTTTTTACACTTGCTCGGATTTCAACAATATTTCGTTTTTAAAGTAAACATGGTATCCTTAGTGAATGGTGATGATGAGATTTAGTTTATAGTGCATTGTTTGCCAGGTGAGCGATTCAGGCTCTTGAGAGCCTCTTGTTTATTGACATCTTCAATAGAGGGTACCTATTTTGCGAAATCAACTCCTCCTACAGTTTTTCACCCGCATCATTGAAACTTCACAGAATCTTTTAATACATATTGAAGATGTGCACCTCACTTTATGGAATTATTTCAGGAATTATTTCCCATTTCTCCAAACTTTGGAACTTAGATGTTTTTTTTATTGACATCTTCAATAGAGGGTACCTATTTTGCGAAATCAACTCCTCCGACAGTTTTTCACCCATATCCTTGAAACTTCATAGAATATTTCTATATATATTGAAGATGTGCACCCCACGTTATGGAATTATTTCAGGAATTATTTCCCATTTTTCCAAACTTTGGAACTTAGTCGTTTTTAGCTCACCTGACCCGAAGGGTCATGTGAGCTATTGCCATCACTTGGCGTCCGTCGTCCGTCCGTCCGTCCGTCGTCCGTTAACTTTTTCAAACGTTAACTCCTCCAACACCATAAGTCCAACTGCAACCAAACTTGGTACAGTTATTAATTGGTATGGGTGCTACAAATCTATTGTTTGGATTTTTGATTCGTATAAAAACATGGCCGTCATGGCTAAAAATAGAACATAGGGGTAAATCGCAGTTTTTTGCAAATAAGTCAGAAACGGTCACAGATATCAAAATTCTGGCATAGGGTAAAAGTGTTCAGCACCTCAAGATCTACCTGCCCTGAAATTTTGAAGAAGATCCAACGACCCATGTAGGAGTTATTGCCCTTTTTTTGACATTTTTGGCTTTTTTTTATGTTATTATTTCAAAAATCTTCTCCTCTGAAACTACTGAATGGATTTGGATAAAACTTAGCATGATTGTTCCTTAGGGTATCCTGCACAAAGTTTATGCTTCGATTTTTGATCCGTCAAAAAACATGGCCACTGTTGCTAAAAATAGAACATAGGGGTCAAACAACAGTTTTTTTATGTTATTATTTCAAAAATCTTCTCCTCTGAAACTACTGAATGGATTTGGATAAAACTTAGCATGATTGTTCCTTAGGGTATCCTGCACAAAGTTTATGCTTCGATTTTTGATCCGTCGAAAAACATGGCCACTGTTGCTAAAAATAGAACATAGGGGTAAATCGCAGTTTTTTGCAAATAAGTCAGAAACGGTCACAGATATCAAAATTCTGGCATAGGGTAAAAGTGTTCAGCACCTCAAGATCTACCTGCCCTGAAATTTTGAAGAAGATCCAACGACCCATGTAGGAGTTATTGCCCTTTTTCTGCATTTTTTCCAAATTTTGCACTTTTTAATTTCAAAAATCTTCTTCTCTGAAACTACTATTCAAAATAAAATGAAAGTTGGTAAGATTGATCCTTAGGGTATCCTGCACAAAGTTTATGCTTCGATTTTTGATCCGTCGAAAAACATGGCCACTGTTACTAAAAATAGAACATAGGGGTCAAACAACAGTTTTTCGCAAATATCCTAAAAAATCATTAGGTTAGGGCAAATTCTGCAGGTTGAAAGTGTTCAGCATGATGAGAGCTACCTGTGTGCTGATGTTCGTGAAAATCTGTCAACTGATGTTAGAGTTATTTCCCTTTTTTGACATTTTTGGCTTTTTTTTATGTTATTGTTTCAAAAATCTTCTTCTCTGAAACTACTATTCAAAATGAAATGAAACTTGGTAAGATTGTTCCTTAGGGTATCCTGCAAAAAGTCAATGCTTGGATTTTTGATTGGTCGAAAAACGTGTCCGCCCTTACTAAAAATAGAACATAGGGGTCAAAATGCTGTTTTTTGCTATTTTTTCCTGAATTATAGAAAGAAAATGAAGATGAAAGCTACTTTCAAGGTAAACATGGTATCCCGAGTTGAATGGTGATGATGAAAGTTTGTTTTGGAGGGCCATTTTTAAAATGGCTGCCATTTTCCCCTCCATTTTTTACTTGATTTGATTACCTCCCTTACACTGCTTGTAAATTATGTATAAAGAAATGTAGATTGTCTTGGGGTTACTATTAATTAATATTAATTTTAGCCATATATGTCATTTTCTATTTTAAGATTTTTATGATGTATTTAAATGGGTAATTATGTTTGCAAACTTGATGAGAAATTTGAATAGGGATTATGACCATATCTTGAGGGAAAGAATTTTTTTTTGGAAAAAGGGAAGGGGGGTGAAAAAAAATTTAGGGGGGTAAATAAGAAATTGTGGGGGGGGGACAATTTAAATGGACATGCATGTCAGCACACCAACCAGGACTACCACCATCAGGGAACATATTTTAACATTAAACCTTATGAAAAATAAATCAACCCTGAACAATTGAACCAATTGCAACAAACTTGGTCAAATAGTTGATTAATTGTCCAATGAAAACCAGACTCCAGGTGAGCGATACAGGCTCTGGTGAGCCTCTTGTTTATTGACATCTTTAATAGAGGGTACCTATTTTGCGAAATCAACTCCTCCTACAGTTTTTCACTCACATCCTTGAAACTTAAATAATAAAAGAATGTTTCTATATATATTGAAGATGTGCACCTCACTTTATGGAATTATTTCAGGAATTATTTCCCATTTTTCCAAACTTTGGAACTTAGTCGTTTTTTATTGACATCTTCAATAGAGGGTACCTATTTTGCGAAATCAACTCCTCCTACAGTTTTTCACCCACATCCTTGAAACTTAAATAATAAAAGAATGTTTCTATATATATTGAAGATGTGCACCTCACTTTATGGAATTATTTCAGGAATTATTTCCCATTTTTCCAAACTTTGGAACTTAGTTGTTTTTTTTATTGACATCTTCAATAGAGGGTACCTATTTTGCGAAATCAACTCCTCCTACAGTTTTTCACCCATATCATTGAAACTTCATAGAATGTTTCTATATATATTGAAGATGTGCACCTCACTTTATGGAATTATTTCCCATTTTTCCAAATTTTGGAACTTAGTCGTTTTTTATTGACATCTTCAATAGAGGGTACCTATTTTGCGAAATCAACTCCTCCTACAGTTTTTCACCCGCATCATTGAAACTTCACAGAATCTTTTAATACATATTGAAGATGTGCACCTCACTTTATGGAATTATTTCAGGAATTATTTCCCATTTTTCCAAACTTTGGGACTTAATCGTTTTTTTTATTGACATCTTCAATAGAGGGTACCTATTTTGCGAAATCAACTCCTCCTACAGTTTTTCACCCATATCCTTGAAACTTCATAGAATGTTTCTATATATATTGAAGATGTGCACCTCATTTATGGAATTATTTCAGGAATTATTTCCCATTTTTCCAAACAAGTGTTTATCAACATGTAATCAAATCAAATATTGCTTACTTCACCTATTTCTAATTAAATTGATGACTGCCTCTGTGCTCGTACACCAACATACAATGTGTCTGATTTTGTCTATATAAATATTCATGACTGCCAATGTGCAATATGATATTGCAATCACCTTTGTCACCACTACAGTAAACACCCAGTAAAGCAACCCGGCCATTTGTGTCTTTGACCCATTTTTCTACACTTATGAAAATTCAAGGAAAATTGAATTTTTGATAACACTTATTTTTCAACACTTTCAAAATTGTCAAAGTTACAATCGTTGTTATCAGGTGGTGACAGTCGGTAATTTTAACTTCTTTTGTAAGTTAATTACTTTCACTCCTTATCGAGTGTTTATTTTGTCTTTCTAAACCATATAAACCATCTATTATAAAGTATAACAAAACAGTTATTGGGTGGGTCCGAGGACAACAGCTGTTTTGTTTGACCCACGAACTGAACTGTTGCCTGAAGTTGTAGGCTGATGGCAACAGTTCAGTCAGAGGGTCAAACAAAACAGTTATTGACTGGGTCTGAGGACAACAGCTTTTTTGTTTGACCCAAGGACTGAACTGTTGCCTGAAGTTGTAGACTGATGGGAACAGTTCAGTCAGAGGGTCAAACAAAACAGCTGTTGTCCAAGTACCCAGTCAATAACTGTTTTGTTATACTTTATAATTTACACATTGGGCTGCTAATTATAGTAACCAATCAAAATAAGGCAAGCAGTCAACAGTTCGATCCCAGTCCAACAGTTCAAAACTGTTAATGTATTGGTCTTTTTCCAATGTACAGGTAAGTGCACATATACATATAACATACTCATGTTATAAGCAATAACATTTATGGATTCTTTTTTTTTTCTAGCCGAGGTCCTCTGATGAACTTGATTGATGTCCTGGATATCAGTTGTTTTGGATTATTACGTCCCAGCAAAGTTGATTGGACAGCTTTATATGATGTCCCAGGTAAACCAGAAAATCTCCTGCAGAGAATGAGACTGAATGTAGCCAGAGAAAATTATCAATATGTGTAGTACTGTACAATACTTTAATGATTCTTTTAAACAGAAATTTCCAGTTAATGGATTATATACTTCAAAACATTTGATAAAGTCTGCAAATCAACATATCTGAGTATGTTTAGGAATTCGATTTTAATTAAAATGCAACAAAAATAATTTATCAAAATAGAATTTAGTACCTTTTTAGCTCACCTGACCCAAAGGGTCAAGTGAGCTTTTCTCATCACTTGGCGTCCGTCGTCCGTCGTCCGTCGTCGTCGTCTGTTAACTTTTACAAAAATCTTCTCCTCTGAAACTACTGGGCCAAATTGAACCAAACTTGGCCACAAGCATCATTAGGGTATCTAGTTTAAAAAATGTGTCCGATGACCCCGCCTGTCAACCAACATGGCCGACATGGCTAAAAATAGAACATAGGGGTAAACTGCAGTTTTTGTCTTATATCTCAAAAACTAAAGCAATTAGAGCAAAACTGACATGTGGTAAAAATGTTCATCAGGTCAAGATCTACCTGTCATGAAATTTTCAGACGAATCGGTCAACCCTTTATTGGGTTATTGCCCCTGAATTTTTAATTTTAAGGAAATTTTGCAGTTTTAGGTTATTATCTTGAATATTATTATAGATAAAGACAAATTGTAAACAGCAAAAATGTTCAACAAAGTAAGATCTACAAATAAGTCAACATGACCAAAATCGTTGATTGACCCCTTATAGGAGTTTTTGCCCTTTAAAGACAGCATTCAGCGTAAACTTTGCTTTTAAGATCTTTTCCTCTCAAACCACTGAGCCAATTGAGACCAGACTTTGGTGGAATGGTTCTTGGCTGGCCCCCTTCCAAACTTATGTCTGGCATCCCCGACTTCCATGGCTGCTGTTACTAAAAATAGAAAAAAAAGGGGGGGGGGTGAATTTCAAAAACCTTCTTATATGAAACTACAAGGCCAGTTGGAACCAAAGTTGGCAGTAATGGTTTTTAGGAAGTTCTCTTTCAGAAATATGTCCAATGACCCGGACTGTTAACCAAGATGGCCGCCACAGCCGAACTTAGTTTAACATAGGGCCCTATGGGAAAATTCATTGAAAAATATTCTTGCCTTAAACCACTTGACCAATTGGAACCAGACTTGTCAGCAATGGTCCTTAGATGGTCCTCTTAGAGAGGTGTGTCTGATGACCCGGACTGTGAACCAAGATGGCCGCCACAGCTGAACTTAGTTTAACATAGGCCCTATAGGAAAATTCATTGAAAAATTGTGTTGTCTGAAACCACTTGACATATTGGAGCAGGACTTGGTGGCATTTGTCCTTAGGAGGTCCTTTTTCAGAAATGTGTCAAATTTCGTGGACTGTAAACCAAGATGGCCGCCACAGCAGAACTTAGTTTAACATAGGACCCTATGGGAAATTCACTCAAAAATCTTCTCGTCTGAAACCACTAAGTCAATTAGAATTAGACTTGGTAGCAATGGGTCCTTAGATGGTCCTCTTTCAGAATTTTTGTGCGACGACCCAGACTGTCAACCAAGATGGCCGCCACAGCAGAACTTAGTTTAACATAGGGCCCTATGGAAAAATTCATTGAAAAATCTTCTTGTCTGAAACCACTTGACATATTGGAGCCAGACTTGGCAGCATTGGTCCTTAGGAGATCCTCTTTCAGAAATATGTCCGATCACGTGGATTGTCAACCAAGATGGCTGCCACACCGAACTTTTTTAAATATTGGACCCTATAGAAAAATTCAGTTAAAAATCTTCTTGTCTGAAACCGCTTAGCCAGTTGGAACAAGACTTAGCAGAAATGGTCCTTAGATGGTTCTCTTTTAGAAATGTTTCCGTTGACCTGGACTAAACCAAGATGGCTGCCACAGCTGAAATTAGTTTAACACAGAATCCTATAGAAAAACCAGCCAAATTGACTGCAACACTTAAATTTTTAGGTCTGCTCAAGGTGAAAAGTTAAATCCAGGTGAGCGATACAGGCTCTTGAGAGCCTCTAGTTCTTTGAAATGAGCATTTTCAACTTTAACTGTTAGTTTCGTTAACTTTTACAATGGTCCCCTTTCTTATTATCACATTAAAAGCTGGTAAAATCTTCATAAAACTCTATTATCGGATTACAGAAGTCATAAATAAATTTACTCCTTGATGTGGTAATTTTTTTTATCAAATACAAATGAGCATTGAATTCAGTGCTAAAGGACATTATCTGTTTACTTTTCTGCTCTTAATTACAATAAGTGAATTAGCTGTTGATATATTCTTAGAACATCTTTCACACTGGATCTTTTTGTCGTGTAAACATTTTTGTTGAAAGTCTTTTTTATTCCTCATGCTTTGATAGAATTGTCTGATCATCTTATTTCATTCTTTTACACATAGCGATACTCCAAAAAGACCAGATTAGTAAAGTACTATATAGTAGAGATTTAATCGTTCTGTATCTCTGTAGAATTATATTATTGAACAAATTCCTTTCCTGAAAATATATATGTACATAGATGTTCAGAGCAATGAATTAGAATAGTCACTTACATTACTTAAAAATGTGAAAAGCTGCAAAATTTGTTCATAGTCATTTAATGAAATTTTTATGTTTCCGTTTTATTGTCTAGAAATATCTGTACAAGATTTATTTATCAATGTATGTGGTGGGCAGAAGATTTCCACCTGTTACTTTGTAGAAATATGGTAATAAACATTATTAATAATGTATGTGTGAATCAAAATATCAGGTGATACAACCAAACAGTGTAAAACATTAGCTTTCCTGCTATCACACCCAAAGTATATAGATGGTTTACTTCAAGCATACTTCTTATTCAGCAAAAATATAAATGTGTTATGTATCGAACTATTTTATAATAATGTTTGTCTGAATGAAAATATCAAAGTATGTAGAAGTGTGGGGATAAATATTATTGATAATGTATTATTAAAGTATATTTGAGCTACTTTAAATTCAGAAAATTTCATGCTATTTTTTTTCCATGTTGCAGTGTTTGTTGATGTACCATCATTTCTTTACAATTTACATGCATTGTTGTAAATACACCAATATTGGAACTTTCAAAGACCTTTAATGTGATAAATATGAGAGATTTTTTATCTGTTTTAATTCATGTTTTTATATATATTTAATAAATTTGTTTTATTATTTTGAATATTTTATATGACATAAGTGATAAGAGTTTACATGTATTTGGAGATACATAATTAAATGCATGATATTTATTGAAGAGAATATTTGTGTTTTATTATAAACATTGGCCACTTAACCAGATTACCCACATGAAAATTAAGTTTCCTAAGAACCATAACATTATCAATGAAATAAAATCAGTCGTTTACTCCAGCACTGTTCTAGTTTTAAATAAACTTATCAAACTAACAGTGTTGGAATATTGCCATCATGTCTGATCTGATTGTTATGAGCAAAACTCCATATTTGAAAGTAGTTCGAAGAGCTAAATATAAATCAAGGCAGCATGCATAGGATTATATGAAATAATTTAAGGATATCATTTACAAAAAGATTAGTCTATTGAATAAACATTTGGAGTGTCAGGCATCACTGGGCAGCAATGGTTCTTAGATGCTCCTCTTTAAGAATTACATACCTGTTAACCTGTATTGAAACCTATTTAGGGGGGATCTAACCACATTCCTTCTCAGGTTTGAGTGAGATTTAATGTAAAGGAATTTTCAACACCGAAATTAAGAAAAAAAAATTGAAAGGATAGTTTTTACAACTTTTATTATCACATTTAAGTTTCTAATTTGAATAGAATGCTGAAATATGAGTACTGCACCCTTTGCTGCTTTCAACATATCATCTGAAACATCAAAGTCATACCAATGCAGATCTTTGTTCTGCTATGCACACAGTTCAGACTTCTGCTCTGAATTTTTCAGGATCAGCATTGCATGTAGGTATAACACAACATGCTTAGAGTATTTGAGGAAGTGACTGGTCTGGAATTCTATTGTTTTCGTGGTTTATTTGCTTAAGACATCTTTGGTCATTTAAAGTAAGTGCCAGAGAATGAATGAAGACTTAGTGGTACTCACCTTTTTATATCTAACCATTCAGATTTGTAAACAATAATGACGTCGTTTTCATAGAAGCAAAGTCCAGAAAACTGTTGAATTTCGATAGTAGTAGGTATTTCATTGAAACATTTTGATAACTGATCTTTGTAAACAAAAACAAAAAATGGCGACTGAAAATTAAACAGCAAATAAAAAAATTTCTGGTAGATTTTCATCTCCCACAAGGGTTAATAGGCATACAGGAGGGTTAATAGGTATGAGAATTATGTCTGATGACCCATACCATGATCACTACAACTAAACATGGTTTAACAATAGGACCCTATAGGAAAAATTTTTAAAATCTTTGTCTGAAACCTCTTGGTCAATGGAATCAGACTTGGAAGCAATGGTCCCTAGATGGTCCTATTTTCAGAATTATGTCCAATAATATGAACGCTCGACCAAGATGGCTGCTTTAAAAACCGAAATTAGTTTAACATAGTTTTAACTTAGTTAAACAACAGTGGTACTTAGATGGTCTTCTTTCAGAATTGTGTCCAATGCCCCGGACGATCAACTAAGATGGCCACCACAGCTGAACTTAGTTTAACATAGGACCCTATGGGAAATCATTTAAAAATCTTGTCTGAAACTACTGAGCCAATTGGAACCAAAGTTAGCAGCAATGGTCCTTAGATGGTCCTCTTTCAGATGTGTCTGATGACCCAGAAGATCAACCAAGATGGCCACTACAGCCCAATTTAGTTTAACATAGGACCCTATGGGAAATTCATTTAAAAATCTTGTCGTCTTTCAGAATTTTGGCAGAAATGGTCCTTAAATGGTCATCTTTCAGAATTTTGTCAGATGACCCAGACTGTCAACAAATATGGCTACCCTAGCCGAACTTATGTTAACATAGGACCAAATTGGAAGATGTATTTAGAAAATCTTGTGAGAAAACACTCAGCTAATTGGAACCATACTTGGCAGTCATGGTTATAAGATTATCCTTCAGAATTATGATTGTTTCTTAGGTGCTTTTATGGCTGTTGATTGGCAAATTGAATCCAGGTGAGTGATATAGGTTCCTGGGAGCCTCTAGTTAACCCAGACTGTCAAGAAGATGGCTGCCACAACCTAAGTTTAGAATAGGAAATTTCTTTGAGGGTCTTCTCTTATGAAACCACGGTGCCAATTGAGACCAAACTGGTAGAATGGGCTGTAGAACATAGCCATCTCAGTTTAGCACAGGACCTTATGGGAAAATGTTTAGAGATGTTTTTTCTCTGAAACCGCTGGGCCAGTGTGGACCAAACTTTAGTAGAATTCCTTATCAAAACTACATATAATGACTCTTACTGCCAACCAAGATATCCGACACAGCCAACCTTAGTTTATCATAGGTCCCTCAGGGAAAATTCACTTAAGACACCATAATACAAAATGAAACCGAAAAAGTTGCAATAAGATGACACCAGTTACTCGTAACTCACACCAACCATCAACCTTTATGACCAAAAGACAAATTTTGAATTTTGCTGAAGGTCGGCAAAGTTAATCCAGGTGAACGATACACGGTCGTGGGAACCTCTATTTTAGCTCACTAAGTCCAAGAGGCTATGCTCCTCAAATTCAGCTGAATTTCACCGTATTGTTGTAAAGTAAGTAACAAATTCCCTGTGAGTTTCGTTCCTGTTGACCTACATTTGAACTAATTACTGTCCTTGGACTATATATCAGTCATCTTTTGTGAAACCAAAATTTGCAGTAATGGTCCTTATATTATGTACTAGTGTATAATCCTCTTTTAGAATTGTATCTGATGATTTGGACTGCCAATCAAAATGGCCGATACAGCCAAACTTCGTTTAATATACGACCCTTTGGGTAAATATAAGATCTTCTTGTCTGAAATCAAAGAAAGTTGAAAACTAAATATTAAGAAGTATAATAGAAAAGCAAAGCAAGCGTCTATTGGCAGTTGTACTTCATACTATTTATGAATACTGTAAAACTTTCAGGCTATCTCATCTATACTAAAAGAAAGAAAGACCAGCCCTACTAATTGTAGACCTATATCAGTGTTACCCACTCTTTTTAAGCTAATTGAAAAAATAAATTGCAAGACATGTAAATGAGTACCCGTAAAAAATGCAATTTACTTCACCTAGCACAATCTGGTTTCATGCCAAGCCATTCATGCCAAACTGCACTTATTAAATTCACAGAGACCTGGTTAGTGGAAATGAATAATGGTAATATCATTTAAGCTATTTTTCTGGATTTAAGAAGGCTTTTGATGTTTTTGACCATAAGATTTTTTGCAAAAGACTCGAGTTCTATGGCTTTTGGTTTTATTCATACCACAGCGCCAGTTCTGCTTACCAAAAGTGGCCCACAGCATTCGATGACCGACTCCAATTAAGCGAGTCTTCTCTACTAGATGGTTCGATTAGTCTTTCGCCCTATACCCAAGTTTGACGATCGATTTGCACGTCAGAATCTCTACGAACCTCCACCAGAATTTCCTCTAGTTCACCATCTGTCGGGTCCCAACGTGTACGCTCTTGCTCCGCCCCACCAACAGTGTGGTCAAGACGGGCCGGTAGTGCGCCCCTTGACGGGGCCCTACCTAGGCCTACTGGGGGTCGACTTTCACTTTCATTCCGCCTGTAGGTTTCGTATGCAACAACATGACTCGCGCACATGTTAGACTCCTTGGTCTGTGTTTCAAGATGGGTCATGTGGAAGATCGACCGATTCGACACTGATCCGAGGCATCACCTGCTTCCCTGATCGATCGCAAGCACATGGTCGGGGAGAACTGCGAGCAGTCCTTCCCAGTCGTACCCACCCAGAGGGCCGAGGGGAGGCGAAACGCGGCAAATCCTCGGTCTCGGAGCTTGTCCACCTTGCCGGGCTATAACACTTCCTCCCCCAGAGAAAAAGTCCCCTTCCCGACCGGCTTATGACCTCCGCCGAAATCGATCGTGGCGCTCTACCCGAGGAAAGTGGACTGGCCGAAGACGGCCGGTACGCCGGTCAAGTCTTTACTGATCGCTGACACCGACGCACGCTCCTGAACGGCAAGTTCAATTCCTGGGCCGACTTTGCGGGTCCACCCGTTTACCTCTAAGCGGTTTCACGTACTCTTGAACTTTCTCTTCAAAGTTCTTTTCAGCTTTCCATCACGGTACTTGTCTGCTATCCGACATTTTTTGAGGCAACGGAGCGAACATAGACGGTCGCTTTGACAACCCAAGGCGCAAAGACACAAGCAACTTTGCGATTCATGTTCAACAGACCTTCAGCATGCGTGGTTTCGGGGAGTGGGGGGGAAGACCGAAACCGGCAATGTGTGTTCAAGATATCGATGTTCAATGTGTCCTGCAATTCACATAAATTCACTCAGCTGGCTGCGCTCTTCATCGACACACAAGCAGAGTGATCCCTCTCTCACCCAGGCTGTTCTTTTTTTATGCGTGTCGTACGGATCGAAAACTCAAGTCTTCCCTGGGAGGGGAAAAACCGTTAGCGGTAATGATCCTTCCGCAGGTTCACATACGGATACCTTGTTACAACTCTTACTCCCTCTAGAGGCCCAAGTTCGCTCGTCATTTCGGCGCACCAGTACGGTTGTCGCCAACCATTCCTGGACCAATCCGATGAGCTCATTTAAACGTCCAATCGGTAGTAGCGACGGCTGTGTGTACAAAGGGCAGGGACGTAATCAACGCGAGCTGATGACTCGCACTTTCTGGGATTTCCTCGTTCATGGGGAAGAATTACAATCCCCAATCCCTAGCAAGAAGGAGGTTCAAAGGGTTACCCAACCTTTCCAGGCAAGGGCGAGATACACGTTGATTCATTCAGAGAACTAAGAACGGCCATGCACCACCACCCACCGAATCAAGAAAGAACTCTCAATTGGTCAATCCTTACAGTGTCCGGGCCAGGTGAGTTTTCTCTTGTTGAGTCAAATAAAGCCGCAGGATCCACTCCTGGTGGTGCCCTTCCGTCAATTCCTTTAAGTTTCAGCTTTGCAACCATACTTCCCCCGGAAACCAAAAACTTTGGTTTCCTGAAGGCTGTTCGCTGAGTCATTGAAGCAACTCAGGTGAATTGCTAGTTGCCATCGTTTATGGCCAGAACTACGACGGTATCTGATCGTCTTCGTTCCCCTGACTTTCGTTCTTGACAAATGAAAATATTCTTGGCAAATGCTTTCGCAGTTGCTGGTCTTAGGACGATCCAAGAATTTCACCTCTAACGCTGTAATACGAATTCCCCCGTCAGTCCCTCTTAATCATAACTTCGAACTTCGGAAACCAGCAAAATAGAACCGAGGTCCTATTCCATTATTAAATGCACCACTATTCGGGCGAATTGCCTGCTTTGAACACTCTAATTTTTTTTCAAAGTAAACGCTTTGGTCACCGAGACCCTCGATCAAGAGCACTAAGGGCAAACCAGGAGGTAGGTCAGGACGAGCCATGCGGCGGACCACAAGCCTGGACCCAAGATCCAACCCCAATGAGCTTTTTAACTGCAACAACTTTAATATACGCTATCGGAGCTGGAATTACCGCGGCTGCTGGCACCAGAATTTCCCTCCAATAGATCCTCATTAAAGGGTTTAAAGTGTACTCATTCCAATTACGTGGCCTCGACTGAATCGCGTATCTCCAACGGTTTCGGCGCATGGAGAGCAACTTATGATCTCGGCGGACTGTGGACGTATCTCGAACGGCTTGGCGTCCAGAAAAACGCTAAAGAAAGAAAACAAAGAGACATTTCTGCTGTCTGGTCGGCCTATCTGCTGCATACCAATCACATATACTCGGGAGGTCGAGAGAAGTTTGCCGATCGCTACGCCGTACACTAGGTGCCGGTAAAGTGGATCACCGGGCCCATGCAGCATTTATGCTGGCTGACTGGTCGTCCTTTCTGATGCATACCCATCACATATACTCAGGAGGTGGAGAAAATATTGCCGGTCGCCCCGGCATAGTGGGTCCGCGCGCCCATACAGCATTTATCTTGCATTGACAGCATTTATGCTGATTGGTCGGTCTATCTGATGCATACCCAGCACATATACTTGGGAGGTCAAGAGAAGACTGCCGGTCGGTCCTCTGTAACCTAGCTGCCGGCATAGTGGCTCCGAGGGGCCATACAGCATTTATGCTGTCTGGTCGGCCTATCTGCTGCATAACCAGGACATATACTTGGGAGGCCGAGAGAAGATTGGCAGTTGTTTCGCTGTAACCTAGCTGCCTAGGGTTAGGGTTAGGGTTAGGGTTAGGGCCGGTGAGTAAGGAAGTTGACCAAGAAGACGACAAAAGTTTGTTCAAATCGTTTTATTTCATAGACTTTTTCCACAAAAACCACCCTAGCGCCTTGGAGAGGAGTGCGTAGCCCTCCTCTGAAGGATGAACTCCATCTCTGCCAAGGTACCGTTCCTTCGACGATACTTTTCTTGAAGGATAGAACATGAAAAGCCGGTCCCGACAAGTAGCCTTGTTAAGAGCAGCATGCAGTTCTGTCCGTCTAGAATTGTACTCGTCGATTGAACAATACCTTGGCTTGAGGCGCTTCCATATGCCCATGACGACCACTTCACACCCGAATTCTCGGCAATATGACGTGAAGTCGTCAAGGGCTTGAAGAAAAGAATGAACTTCAAACTGCCTGGCACTTAAGTCATTACCACCCATCTGTAAAACAATAAGACGTGGGTGATAATGACTCAATAGTGAAGTTGCCCTCACAAAGGACGAGACAGTTTGAAGGGTACCTCCGGGAAGACCCCAGAAAAAGACGTCCAATGCCTCGCTATACGAGTGCGGGTTGACAAACTGCAGTGGATGGCTCGGATCGTCGATTCTTCTTGCAAGGTGAGCGACAAAGCTGTGCCCAAGGACCAAGACCGGCATCCTGCTGCCAAGGCTGAAAAAGAAAAAGGAAACAAATTACAATATTTATCTCATATTTATAAAAAAAAAATCCGTTGAATAAGTTATAGCTTAGGCACTGTATGAAAACTTGCCTTAAATGCTGGTCCCTGAGCTGGGCCAAACACAGGCCGAAAATATTTTGGCCAGTTTGTCGCTGGCAGCCCCAGTACTGGTCCGGAACCTTGTGTGCGATGAAGCCACGGGCGGACAGTAGAGTGGTTCGGAACTCCGGGACTTGTCGGAACTTGAGTTCTAGAAGGTAAGACATCAGGCTCATACGGCTGTCCCGCCACGCCTGGTCGGGTATGATATCTTTGCTGATACCTATGGCGGCACTTGCGGTAGGCGCCCGGCGAATTGCCAGGGACAAATTGTATCTACGGTGATGAGTCGCCTTAAGGTCCTGATATAGGTGCTCTAAGCTCGAGTATGCTTTCCCGTCGTATTCGCTGGTACAGGGATAAAAATTGGACAGTACAGAACCTGCGCCTTTAACCTCTGTCATCATTTTGTACAGACAGTAGATAAGTAATAGGTGGCAATATTGAATTAGATTAGATCTGAGGGTCTGACAAGGCTTTACACCTTTTGTATTTAAAGAGAAATGCGTGTTTGTTTAAGCGGCCGACTAAAAAACTGTCGGTTTCGTTTATTTAGACCCGGGACTACAAAGAGACCTGCTTTGTGAGTTGCTCACCGAAGGAGCATCCCAACCCGAACCTTGTGCAAATACCTAATTAGTAATTTCTCAAACGCCTTTCATCTAGTTTTGTTTATTTAGACCCGGGACTACAAAGAGACCCGCTTTATGAGTTGCTCAATTAGTAATTTCTCGAACACCTCTGATCTCGGGTTGTTTATTTAGACCCGGGACTATAAAGAGACACGCCTTTGGACGCCCTAGTTAATTTCAAATCTTGTTATAGTGTTTGGACTATCAGTTACATTCGTTATCAAGGTAGGATTTTTTTTCTCTCTCCCCTTTTTCCTTTAAATACACACCGAATTCAGTTTTAGTTCATTGGATTTTGTAGTGGTATAGCAATATTTTTTTATATTATTTATTTATTTATTTATTTATTTATTATTTTTTTTGGCTCACTCTTTGCAGGTGAATCATGTCTGATGAATATAATGCACTTGGAAGGAAACCGGTATGGTGCCTTCACTGTTTTGAGTATTTCGGTGTCAACATCTGGCGACACCACTGTAGAGTTCTAGGCCGTGCTCTGGATAGGGACGAGATCCGCAGGTGCGTCTGCAGTACCGCCGACGGAAGGATGACGTTAGCACGCACCTTGTTTTATAACCCAGCGTCCTCCCGTTTTCCACAGAAGGACTGGTTCAGCCGGTCCGAGGTATATCGTCTGTTACTATCCATGGGACACAGGCCTATTCCAGCAGAGAGGCAGAGGCCCGATTTGCACATGTTGTTTCCAGAGTTCCACGGTGACCCCGCCTCGGGGGGACCCGCTTCCAGTTCTGTCCGTATTGCAGGGAGCCCGTTTTAGTTACTACTGTTGATGCTGACTGTGATAAGGCGAGGTCAAGCCGACCGCAGGTAGGTATGCCGATTACACCCCCCCGACAGGTGAGGCCCGTTTCAGACGAAGGGCACCGTCCACCTGCTGCTGCTGATGATGACGATGATGACATGCAGGAGACGAAGCCTCTTTTGCAGGTAGTTATGCCATTTCATGCCCGCCGGTTGGCGAGGCCCGTCCCTGACGAGGGGTCACCTCCTGATGATGCGGTGGAGGAGGCGAACGTAGTTTTGCCATATCTGGCCCTCCGACGACGGGCGAGGGCAGTCACGGGCGGGGGGTCACCCCTTGATGATTCTGATAATGATTACGATTACGATTACGAGGATGATGACGAGGCTGATAAAGATTATGATGTAGCTGCTGACGCTGACGATGACGATGACGATGACGCTGATGCGGATGACGATGATGATGA
>CM051516.1:63290229-63292729 GCA_028015205.1 Mytilisepta virgata | reverse complement strand
TGGCAGTTTTTGACCATCCACTTCCCACTTTGGTTCGAAGTCATTGATGGTATATGTACGGCTGCCCGCCGGTTTAAGATCGAACCCAGCTGATTTCTTTACGTTTAGTCGCATACCCGTCGCCTCACAGAATTCTTGCACGGTAACGAGGTTACCTTGCATATCGGTAGTCGATTGTGTTAGCAGTCCATTATCGTCTGCATAGCATAAAGCTTCAAGTTGAAACCCGCTGTCATCCCACCGGTATCCATTTCCTTTGACGGAGATTGCTTGCAAGAGTGGATCCATTGCTATGTTGAATAGCAAAGGTGAAAGTGGATCGCCTTGCTTCACGCCTCTGGTCATGGGTATATCTGACGTCTTTCCAGACGTCAGCTGGAAGTGGGTTTTAGCCCCTGAGTATAGATCAGTCACAATATCTATGAAGTGGTTGTGCACAGAGAACCTTTCAAGGGCTACAGTGATGTGGTGGTGGCTAACCGTATCAAATGCTTTCGCTAGATCTAAGAAGACCACGCTAAGCCGCCTCCCGTTTCGTTTTGCATGCCGCAAAACTTGTTGAAACAGGAACTGGTTTTCGGAGCAGCCAGGCGCAGGTATGAATCCACGTTGCCGTGGATTAATTGGCACTGCATTGGTTACTCGTTTGGCCAGGAGACTGGTGTAGAGTCTCAGCAGCACACTCGATATTGTGAGGGGTCGCCAGTTGTTTACATCGTCGAGACCCGTACTTCCTTTCGGAAGGAGGATGGACCTGTTGGCTTTTATAGCCTCCGGGACCTTTCTCTGATACAACCATATGTTGAAGATATTCGTGATCAGACCCAGGGTTGGGTCTAACTTCTTAAGGCTTTTTAGTGCTATGCCGTCGGGACCCGCCGCCGAGTCCTTCTTTGCCCTTCTGAACGCCTTCACAACCTCTTCCCTATCTATGGGCTCCAGCAAAGAGACGCTATCTGCCGGCCGGGGCTTTGGGTATCGGCTTAAGTCCACCTTCTGAGATTCGCCGCCAAATCTCATTTCGTACGTCTCCTGTACAACTTGAGGTTCGAGAGTGCATTTAGCGGCTTGTTGTTTCTGGTCGAGAATTTCAGCCGATAGCTGTTTCCCTATTCTTCCGATACAGTTCTTGGACCCTTCTGTACTCCGAAGGCTTTTTGGCTTGCCGCCTACTAGTAGGGGCTTCCTTTTGGGCCTTCTCTCCCGTGGGCTTATTGCTAAGGTCCTTAGGAGGTTTTGAGCACTGGTCCTGTATCATCTGAATAGTCTCTTGCATTTCTTTCTCTACATCGCCTGAATCGAGGGCCCGCTTGAGCATGTCAGCACTTCTCATCACCACTTCCTCGTCATTGAACCTACAGGCGTTCATGGCGAAGTAGACTTTGTCGACAGGGAGCTCAACCCGAGGGTTGGGTCTGCTGACTTCGTCTATTTCTGTTACCTGGTGTACTCTGACAGGTTGCGGGGGTGATGGAGAAGGAGGTTTCTGCTTATTGGATTTCTTCCCAGCTGCTGCGAGCTGTCTCCTCTTGTCGGAGATTTGCTTCGCTGTCTTGCCGGGTAGATGTTCCGCAATAGCTTTGTTGATGAACGTACCTTCTCGTTCAAGAACCGCTGCTCAAGTTCTTGTAGAAGTTCGACGTCTTTTGGTGCCCATTTTTCACCTCGTTTCGGCTCGTTGTCTGAGTTGGGAATGCAAGGTGCAGCGTTTGTCTGCTTACTTTCCTTTTCCGTACTCCTTTTTAGCCGTTTGCGTGCCCTTTCTCTTTCTTGGGCCTCTTTTCTTCTCTCGTTGCACAGATTTGGATGCCGATGCCGTATATGCTGTGACATGCCACTTAGTGTTTTATACTCTAGTTTGCACTCCGGGCAAACATGAGCATTATCCTTCGGCTTGCCTGAGGTCTCGGGGGGTTGAGTTCCCGTTGTGGGCTCTCTGTCCTCTCCCGTTTCCTCTTGCACTGTCTCAAGATGGATTTCTGTTTGGGATTCGCATCCCACGTTGTCCCGTACCATCTCTGAGTTCGCCTTGGACTTTCTAATACACCTTGGATAATGGCAGGCGACTTGTCGTTTGCGTGCGAAACATGTTTCGCAGTTGTTGCATCTGTACCTGTGGAAGGCCTCTCTGTGTGCCTTCTCAAGATGTCTACTGATCTCCGCCAGCTTTACGAAGACTTCTTTGCACTTGTTGCAGTATGTCTTCTCGAAGGGATATCGGACTTCACGCCCCTACTTCGTTGTCGTCCCTTGGGTTGCACTGGGGGGTGACATCCAGGTCCAGATCATCGATCTTGTCGTTTCCTAGCCATTCTGGTATTTCCTCCCAGGCAAACCTCCCTCCATCGATGAAGAGAAGTCCATCCTGGATGAGCATTGATGGAATTGCTCTGTGCACTCCACCATCGTTTTCCCGTTCCCCTGATAGCGGTGGATGACCTTGCAGGGGCAGCTCAGAGTTCTCCTGTGTTAGAGGCGGGTTATGAGCTTCACCCAGCCA